>WSYH01007647.1:0-32304 GCA_036426205.1 Ascaphus truei
ACAAAGTAATTGGTGTCAAGGGTTGTGGGAATCATGTGAGGGACAAGCGGAATTGTCACAAGAGATTTGATGATATTAAGTCCAATTGAAAAAGAAAATACAACACAATCGCGTGCATGCTACTGGCACTGGAGGTGGTCGCGACACACACCGTCTCATATTAGTCCATTGGAGGAGCTGCTTCGGGCACAAATTACTTCCCGTCTGTCGTGGAACGGCTTACCCTGTGAAGTGCCGCCTGATTAAGGAATTTATCCCTCACAAACTCTTCCACCATCGTGGATAGAAATATTAATGTGTGCGTTGCTTACGTATTGTTGCATATTTACACTGCTTTTTATACTGTCTTCACAATATAAGCATACCTGCATCTATATATGTATATGTTGATTCTGTAATATATATATACTCAAAATAGACATATAGTTGTAGTCCTACTAAAAGATCAGAACTAATAGCACGTGTCATGTGGGCTCATTTACATGTGAATTCCCAAAATGCATTTGCCCTGCAGTGGACGCAATTGATGGTGCGAAGATGGGAACAACAGGGTAGTACACATGTGTACACATGTTAATGAGAAATTATTAAGCTACAGGTATCTAGAACATAAATATGTATAATATTATTGTGTATTTTATTTATTTTACTCTCTGACCAAACATGACATTACTGCCTATTTAAGCATGCACTAAATATATTGCATGCAACCGGCCTACAAACATCACTTGCACTAACACATCTATAGTTGTTATGAAAGGTCCATTTTTGCTTTAAGTCATATACAGACAGCATAATGAGGCACACGCTATCATATGTTATGTCATTGTTTTCATAACTTAAAAACCCCTGCACACGACTATTTTGCTCATCTACCATTGTGTTAAAGCAGCTGCAATATATCTCATCACAGCATACACTTCACAAGATGGTGGGTGGGGTTCAGCACACACACTAATTACAGCTCATTTTAGGGTCAACTTAGTTCACACCATTTTCACCTGTTTCAAGTATTGAAAGTTGTGCGCTGATTAGGCTTTTTGGGGAGGGAATACCGTTCTTACAACCTGACTAGCACAACTGAAGTTATCACACTCATTTGAAAGCTTCACTTAGTACTAAATGCCCCAACAACTATTACTTATCAAGCGTACGTCACACATTAGTTCACTCATATCTATAGTTGCATACTACTATCAACGACACATATCACAACACTGCATGTTTGTCTTGTTGAGTGACAGCCACATTCGTGTGCCACATCTTATATAATGTACCACACATATCCTCTACCAAAACAACACTTTTTGCAATATGACACCTTCATGATAACCATTGTGAATGGTCATCTCTGAATAGTTATGTACATTATGATACTGATCACTACACAACATAGATTTTTATGTACAATTTTATTATTTATCCTCCCATTACTGCAGAACATAGTATGTTTTGATGTTAGGGAACTACAAAAGTTCTAAGTACCAGCATGTACATTGTTATTACAACTATTTATGTTCACTTTCACACACACATTTTGGGTTAAGGAAATGATGCTGTTAGGTGACTCATAAATACAGAACATACAATAACTGTTTGTTCAATATTATACATGTAAATGTAAAAACTTATGTTATTGTTATATAGTAGTTGCCCCTGAAGGACATGTGTCACCTGAACTGAACAAGTGTCTTCACCGGGTCAGCCAGCTCAACACACCTAGAAGTGAGTGTATCAGTTTGGTGGCCATATAATATGTGCTCCTTCTATATGTTATGTTGTCATGTTCATTATTTGTTTTGCACATCTTCTTTAAATAGGATTACTTAGTGTCAGTGAAAATGAAGTGTAAGGCAACATTGTATTGTGTTAGTGATGTTAACTATCATGTAGGAGTTGTGAGTTTACAGCACAGTTTTCATTCACTCATATTTCATACTGAGTCCAAACATTATTCTTAGTCAAGGTAGTTTTTAATGTGAGGTTATAAAACGTATGGAAAACATGTTAGTTGTTACTTATGACACAGTAGAATTACATAGTAACACAGCAGAGATTAACATGCCATTTAATAATGTGTACATTTATTTGTAGAACATGATGAAGAGGATTATGATGATGATGATGATGAGTATGATGCCGCCGCCATAGACACAAAATACAAGCAAGTGACCATGAAGAGGTTCCAATTGAAACTGTTTTTAAGAACCAACCCTAGTCCAGCAAATAACCACATATGATGCAATTGTAGCTTCTGAGGGAAAAATTGTGGAAGCAGAAAATCGTCGCCATTCTGACCTGATGACAGTTGCTGGAAAGGAGATGATTGCCTGCAGGAAGAAACAGTTTCACAATTGCATCTCCACAGAGTCTTCATTGAGTGCCTAAACAGTGCAAAAAATCACCCACTAATTCGCCCAAGATATCCCCATTAGTTGATTTCAGCAAATCACAAAGCTAATTCTGGAGAATGACTAATGTACCACAATTCAACATCAACCGTCACGCCAGGCCGTCAGTGCTGGGCTTATCATCTTCATTAGCACCAATTCAAATCTGATCGTCATTCTACATCGACCCCCCGCCCCCCGAGTTACCGGTCAAGTAGCACGACATTGGTTGCCCGGTTCCGCTGTCGACATTCCTACTTCGCTGCCAGCTGTACAAATTCACACGCTGACAACCTACAAAGGATGGCCAAAAAGAAAACCGCACACCCTACTGACCAGTGCAAAAAAAGACAACTGGTAGAAAGATAATGAACACCCTTATCACTTGTGCAGTCCCACCTTCGCTGCCCCTTTCTAGTGAAAGGGGCACTAGCGCTGTCCTTGGACAGTCACACTTTTTATAACCCTACCCAAAAAGAAAACCTACACCTTCTGTAGGAAAAGTTTTATCCGCCCAAACCCTAGGTGCTCCACAAGCCCACAGGAAAGCCCTAGTTTCACGCTGGGACAATTTACGTCCGGAAAACACCTGTCGGATGAAATCAGGCTCCGAGGAGACAAAAGCCCGGTACCGTTGATTCACTGAAGACCAACAAGACTGTAGGTGACGTCACTTGGAACCAAAAGCCTGTAGGTGAATCTACGCCCACAAGCACTGTAGGTGACTGGCCCCAGCCAAGCCCCTAGGCCCTGCCCAAAGCATGTAGTGAGCTTCAAAGCCTAGGTGAGACCTGCCACAGCCTGTAGGCACCCTCCAACCCTGCTTTACAAAGAACGGATTCGGACGCACCACTGAAGTGTCTGTGGGCTAAAGTTCTGGTTTGGCCAAAAAAAGGAAAATTAAGAGAAGACAAAAGAGGCCTGTTACTCGAGTCGCAAAAAGGAAAAAAATACATAAATTTTATAATCACAAAATTGTCTTTGGCCCTTGTGTTGTTGAACTTCAGATATCTATTACATTGTGATGTTATGCTGAAGACCGTGTGTGTTTCCAAACTTTCAAGATGTGTTCTTTGTACAGTGAAGTTTTGGAAATGTTAACACTACCTAATTAAGAATAGTGTTATAAATATTGTATGGTATTAATCGTCTTGTTCATAATGGTCCACCGAGCCAGTTGCTAAGTTAGAGAGAATGCTGCCATTGACTTTGCAGCAAAACCATTGCAGTGGTGTGTATCTTGATGTACATCATTGCCTGTGCATATTATTTTCATGCATTATCAAAAGCACCTATTTCATGGCAAACATCTTTCTTGGTTCAAGCGTCTGTTTACAGCAGGATTTGTGTTAAATAATTATTACCTTTGGTGGCACATTCCTGTCAATTTGTCTCTTTAATCATTTATGTGTTTGTTTCAAGAACAACTCTCCCTGAATTATACTAATATATTATTGAGTATGTATGTATCGCACACAGCGCAGACCCACTATGAGAAAACACACCACAATACACACCTAAAGTTAGTAACAAAACCTGTGTGTAAAGTGCTGTTTTGCTGGGCCGGGGGTTGGTGGTTGTTCCGGGGACCTCCTCGGGTTTGTTTCTTCCCTACTCTCTCTCACGCTTTTATCCCTCCCAATCCCAGCCCTTACACCGCTCGCCTGGGGCCGCCTTTTGGGGGGGGGTCGGACGGTCTGGGGATCCGAGATCTACTTAATCGGCCCGGGTTTCTCGCAACTCCCCTTCCCCCCCTTCTTTCCCTGGGCGGGCGGGGGCCCCCCAGCGGGGGGGGCCGTTGCTTCTCCCCTTCTTTTTCTCCCACACCTGTTGGACGCCCCCACCCCCTCCCCCCCTCTCCTATCATTTCTCTCTCTCTTTCATCTTTCCTCATCCCCCGTCGGGGCGGGGGCGTCCCTTTTTTTCTTTCTTTCTCTCCCCTTGCGGGGGGGCGGGGGTCGGGCCCCCGCGCCCCCCCGATAGGGGGGTTGGGTTTTTTTACCCCCTTTCCCCTTCTCTCCCCCCCCTCTTCTCTTGTGTGTGTGTGTCTGCCTTTCCTTCTCCTGTGTGGCGGCGGTCCCCCCTACCCCCTTGTGTATATTTATAGTACTCCATCCTAAACTGGTATTGATGGATTACAAAAAACAACACTTTCATGCTTTCATGTGACAAAACACACTCTACCTTTTAATTCAATACAGCCAATGTTGACCAACCTATAAACACGCCCCTGTGAGACCTACATTATGGGGTGCCAAACAAATGTTTATTACCCCTAACCCTTCAATCATGTTTATCACAACCATTTAAACTACGGTTTCTACAAGGCCTACTTACTCGCCATCAACTTTATGTTGTGTGTACTCCTTGCAACTATAAAAAAAATAACTATATATCCCCAGTGAGAAAAAAAGCAAAGAGCAGATTAGATATATATAGATGAAATATAGAGATAGAGAGAGTGATATATAATATATACTATATATTAGATATATACACACCACACACAAGATACCATTATAGCTACAATATACTACTTTATTTATACTTATATATACTATATATCATATATATTTATGAGAGAGATAATTTTATAATATATAAGATACACACGTTATTTAATTCATGCAGACAGGGTAGTTAACCAGGACTTGTCAAAGACACACAGAAAGTATGTGGGAACAAAAACATTTCCATTTGCAGGTGTTGTATTATGATATGGCTGTCTAAGACATATTTTCACACAGTGCTCTTTGTTATTTTTCGAAAGCACCAACCACCAACCACCAATGTTACTGAAAAAAAGTGTAGGAATGTTTTTCACAACGAAGATAAAAAAATGTAATGTTTTTCCCACATTCGCCTATCACTAACCACAAAAGTTAAACCATTAAAAGGACACATCCAATTGGCGTTTGAAAAAGGAAGTAAAGTAGTTACTATTTGTGCTGAAAACGAAACACAGGAATTTGTTAGCCATTGAGCAGAATCATTTTGGATGAGCAAAGAAACAGAACTCCACACATCTCTTTGTGCTTACTTGACATGGTGATGAATTCGTTAACAATATGATCCCACTCTTAGGTTCTTATAAGAACGAGGTTTCAGAAGAAAATTTTGAACCGTCGCGGGACACAAAGCGAGGAACCACGCCAAATATGATTTGATTCGGCAAAATATCCTTATTACCAACAGTAGGCATGCGCGGAACTTTTAATTCATCAATAAGATTCACTTTATCAACTAATGACTTTTTTGAACGTGTGCAGGATAAGCTAGAACACACCTATGGTTTCTGGAAGATTGCAAAGGAAAAGCATTTTACCCTGAAAGAGGGCACATATATTGTTGTGAAAGGCATATTTATTCCTAATGCCAATAGCAATGGATCCGCTACTACTGTTCCGTGTGAATCGATACCTGCTGCAATATCTGCACCCTCCATTCCTGAAACCCACATTGTACAAGAACAAAAGTACTATGATTATGTACCAAGCCTTTCAGCTGAAAATGCATTGGAATGGGAACCCGAAGAAATGAACCTACCTCCCGACCAATTGTTTGAAGAAAGCAGTAGCGATTCCTATGAGCGCTTCATGGAGGAGATGTGTGTCATACTGGATTCAGCGGGTGGGTCAAGCGTGGATGAAAATGCCTTGCATTTCTGGAGCGACCAGTTGTAGCCAGACGAAGAGTTAATTCTAGAAGAATGGTAAATATAACAACCGTTATGCGTTGACTGTGCGTTTAAATGTTTTTTTTTTTTTTTTTTAACCACCATTTTCACTTTCAATGCGTGGATACAGCGTAACATTGCAGACTGCATAACATGTAGCGATCACAAAGAAATTGTTGCCGAATACAATATAGTATAACCTGAAAGAGTAGTACACATTGCTGACGGAATAAATATACGTACTTTCCTATCCCTTTAACCATATTAGCAACATTTTAACATAACTCTAACACATACCTGTTTTGTTATCATGCAACATTTAAAAGCGGGTCCACCACGTATGACGTGGGACCCTTGTCATGGCCCAAGGCGTCCTTAAAAAGGATTACGGATGTAAGTCCCGCCCCCAAGCGACGTGCGCGCCTCAAAGCCTATTGGCTGTCATGTTTTGTTATAGTAACGGTAACTGCAGTGTGTCATGTGTGCGGCTCAGTGTTTGTAGGCGTCAACTGGGCGTTAGCCGAATGTTAATTGAGTGGGAGGAGTGTTAGCGTGCGTTTCACGCTGGTTTAACATGACGTCACACGTATTGCATTTGCGCATTGTGTTATCGGCCGTCCTTTCTGTCCAAACACGTCTGTTTCAAAAGAATACAGATGTACTCGTTTAGAACGAATGTAGTTTCGTATTCATTGTATTTGAAATAAAGATTTTATGTTTAATGGTATTTTCAAGATGTATTGAACGCACAACGTACGCTTTGTTTTGCGCATGCGCTAACAGTTAGTGCAGCCAAGCCTGAAGTGCGTGCGCACACTAAGATGTGCGCGCACATTTTTCAGTATACAGGCAACGTTCACATAATATACACTGGCGACACACTTTATTCGAGCTCGGCTAGTCCCACGAATTCGGGTATACCCGGGTGTATTGAGGTTTGTGACTGTTTTCTGCCCGAGTGCATTGAGGTATTTTCCAGGTAGGGATTGAAGCATTTTATTCCCGCTGGCTGCAATACTGCACAGTATATATATATATACTGCATTACAATTCATGAATTTATGCCATCTGGTAGACACGCGAAGCATTGCAGCCTATTAAATTCTAATCATTATCATTTAACAGATCAGCCGCCCGTCAGCCAGGCATGAACCCAGGCTGGGAAGGCAAACGCAACGGGGCTTGTCTGAGGTGAGGAGCGGCGCATTCCAGGTATCTGCCTGGTATATACTGGGTATTTGCTCGAATAAAGTGTGTCGGTGCAGTACATAGTTATGCCTGCTACAAATTTAAAGAAACATTACATACTGATGTACACTTGTACTTCTAACATATAAGTGAGTGACGTGTGTATGTACACAATCATATAGAGCTGTGTAATGCGTTGTCACGGATACATATATAGTAAGGTGCCATATTTGACCATCATGTGTTTGCTGTATTTCAGAGATGTCGGGGAAGATACAATCGGATCAATGTATGATTTCAGAAGAGTCTACCTTTATATGAGATGATTGTGAGGAGGAGCCACCGACTACTATACTACATATGGAACTAATTTTATATTGCTTGCAGCGCTTATTAACAAACAATTAAAAATGTGATACCCTTATGCCTATATTGCATAAGCACTTAATTAACATAATGATGTTGCAAAATAGTGCCTCATGAATTTTTATTGAGTGTTCTTTAATGACTACTATCATTTTATGGCATGGTGTGTTTTATATATAACAACCATTCCCACTCTGCTAACACATTTGTGAATTCTATTGTGTAATGGAACGTATGACTGTCGAAACTATGTAACAATAATAATAATAATAATAATAATTATAATATGAGCATGTTCATGTATAGCGCTGCTAGTTGTACACAGCGCTTTACAGACACATTTTTCAGGCTGAGGTCCCTGGCCCGTGGAACTTACAATTTATTTTTTGCCGCCTGAGGCACAGGGAGATAAAGTGACTTGCCCAAGGTCACAAGGAGCCGACACCGGGAATTGAACCAGACTCCCCTGCTTCAAAATCTCAGTGCCAGTGTGTGTCTTTACTCACTGAGCCACTCCTTCTCCCAATGTAAAGGACACTTACAACCAACTAGCCATTTCTTGTTAAAAATCTCTTGTTACATGGGTATGTTGATAAAATGGTTTGGGACTGTAGCAAATAATGTTATTGGCCAGATGTTGTGGTCCCCTACAATGCATGATGTTCTGATTATGACATCAACATCATGTAATGAAGTACGTTTCTGTGTATATTTCATTAACCTAACTAACTATAGTTTACTGTGTTTATTAAACGTTCTAAAAATACATAGTATAGTCAATATGATGATATAAGCTACCATAATAAAGCTGGTGTTATCATTTGTCGGTGTTATACATGGATCCTACACAAATTGATACAGACACAAACAGTTGTCTTACAAAGTGTGTCTATGCTACTATTCACGTGATTGACGTTACAATTGTGAGAATACTTGATAATTATCATCATGATAATGATGAAGTGACGTGATTTATATTGCAAAAATATTACCAACATTGTCATATTGGTAAATTAGAAATGCTAAATGACAGTAACATTTGCAACAAAATTGTGTTTTCTGTTAACAGTTTTACACTTGGTACATGTAGGACACATCCACACACGTGTGACTTATACATACACATGTCACAAATGTAAATTAATGTTGACTATTAATTCCTAGCATTAAAAAACACCTACATTGCTAAATCTAAGATGTAGTACGCATTGTTGTGATTACAGGCATTCATGCATGGAGTGTTATGATCAGTCAATTTCATCCGTGATGAATGATCTCCCGTAAGTAAACACATAAGTACAGTTATCCCCTTTTCTCCAAACACCTCTATATTACATTAATGGAATTTATAAGGAAACATACATAAAATGTGATGAAATGTGAGTAATCATTTTCTAATACAATGCACATGAAAGCTCAAGAGTAGCTAAATGCATATACATGATACAGAAAGTACATGTATGTTACATTTGTGTTAAAACCAATATGTAGGGTTTTTACTTCAAATAATTATAGGAAGATTGAGGTAGGCACATCTTATGAGAGATGTCAGCAAATATACATACCATGATCAGTCATACTGGAGATATACCTATAATGCAAAGGAACAATATATAAATTGCAAACATTGACATGCCATCTTCAGTACCGTAAACAACACAGCAAAGTGTGTATTTGGTGTTAAATGTGCAACACCATGTATATTTCATGACATTCAAAATGTAAATCAGGCTGGTGTACACATCATATGGATGTACATGTTACACTGCACCAATAACATTGTATGTAAGCATACTAGAAGCATGAATGAGTATGGGAATAATATGTGTATTGTGTTAGCATAAGGAACAACACAATGCTAAAATATTAGTGCTTTGTTACCCCAGTTGTATTCACATACACACAACTAAAGTAAAATTGAAGAGGGATTATATAACCTGTGCAACAATAACATACCGGTGCCACATCCCTTTGTGCACACAGCAGAGAGAAGAAAGGTGTGCAACCCATATTCATCTGTGTCCTACCAGAAGGGTATATAAAAAAACATTATTGTTAAGATAACATAATGTAAGTTTAAAAGTAGAACTTGGAACATATATGTTTTTACTTACAAGAAAAAAATGAATTGATGAGATTCTGGCGTGTCTGGCCACCACTGGCTGTTTGTTCATTTTCAGCAGCTACATGGGTGGGATGCTCGTCTACCAAAGGCTCAGCTAGGTCTGACTGTACATTGTGCCTGAGTGCAACATTGTGCAAAATGCAACAGGCAAGGATAATATCAGACACTTTTTGAGGCTTGTATAGAAGAGCCCCACCAGTTCTGTCCAGACACCTAAATCTGGTCTTGAGTAGGCCAAATGTCCTCTCTATAACAGATCTTGTAGATATATGGGCTGCATTGTACCTGTCCTCTGCTTCAGTTTGAGGGTTTAGCACCGGAGTCAAGAGCCACGGCCTAATTCCGTATCCTGAGTCACCTATAATGAATGGAGCACACATAAGCTGACATTAGTGATCAAATTGTACAATGCCAACATTCCTAAATAAAAATGTGTTTTGTGTTATAACATGTAAATGTGTACTCACCCAGCAGCCAACCATGTTCAAAATGTCCCTCTTCGAACGCATGGAAGACTGAGGAGTTCCTCAGGATAGAGGAATCGTGACTGGAACCAGGGAATTTGGGTACCACATGCATTATCCTCATCGTCGCATCACATACCACCTGTACATTGAGTGAATGGTAGTGCTTACGATTGCGGTACACATGCTCACTCTGACTAGGTGCAATCAAAGCAACATGTGTGCAATCGATTGCACCCAGCACACATGGTATCCCTGCTATATTATAAAAGCCAGTCCTGACTTCCAGCCACTCTGTCGCCTCTGTAGGAAAATGAATATAATTCCTAGCGCGTCTATTGAGTGCATAGAGAAACTGGGTCAAGGCCCGCGAGAATGTAGATTGCGAGACCCCGCCCACTATGCCCACAGTTGTCTGGTATGACGCGGAAGCAAGATAATGTAATGAGCACAGCATTTTAACAAGCCCAGGGACTGCACGACCTCTGGCTGTGAAAAAATCTAAATCTCCCCTTATCTCCTGATAAAGAGATAAGATTGCTGCTGAACTCAAACGATAGCGACTTACAATCTCCTCCTCACTCATCCCATCTAACAGGGTTCTCTCCCTGTACAGACGCGGACGAGGCACAACTTGTCTCCTCTGTCTTCTCCTCTGATCTCCTGTCCCTCTACCTGTCCCTCGGCCTGTCCCTCTCCCTGTCCCTGTCGTATCCGCGTGACTGTCCCTGTCACTGTCCCTCGGTGTGTCCCTCCCTTGCCCTATATGATTCTCTTGATCATCAAGCATGTCATAGAAAAGAATGTTCCTCCGTCTCCTAAACAATCTCAACATTTTGAAATGAGTAGCTGTGAATGAGCAGGTAATGGGCGTCCTTTAAATAGGTATGTGATGATGTCAGGTGACATAGTAAAATGCAAGGTGTTACATTAACATAATATAGTACTTCTGTGGCAAGCTGTGTGCAGTTCTTGTTATAAGTATTTGTTGTGTGTATTCTGCAGGGAATGATGATATTTGGCAATGATGTGACGTGAACCTTTGTAGAAACATTGCTTGCAAATAAATAGTTGCATGTGCAATGCATGTAACACTTGTGAACGCAACAGTCAGTCATGTAATTAGACAAAAAGGCTGAGATTGACGTGGGAAAAGTTTTGTGTAACATGTGTAATTAGGCATGTTATTGTGACATGTTGACAACAATGAATAGTCGTGTGCATATGCATGCATTTGTGTAATGAGGATAGTTGCTATAGAATGAGTTTACAAGGTGTCCCAATGCTGAATTACTGTACATGTGTGTATAAGTTAGGTTGAAGTGCTTGTAATGCTACGGTTACAATGTAAACATGCAATGTGATTGAGCGTCCAATAAGTGACGTCATGAAAATAGGGAGGACCCAAAACTAGATGTAAACATGAGAAGACAGATGTACATGAACGTTTAAAGATGCGTGTCACATTACAAGCATTGTGTAATGTAAAGGAACATGAATATACGGTGTATGTGTGACATGTGTGACATGTGTAACATCATGTAAATAATTGTCGCTCAGTTCAGTAAAATGTGTGATATGATGTGAGGTTCTCCTTTAAGAGTTGAGTATAGTATTTTCCCTTGGCACATCATCACATGATAAGTAATGTGACCCGCAAATGCTGAAAACATGTAAAAGTATAATGTTATGCAAATAATACACGTCAGCTGTGACACAATGCAGGGAATGCCCCCACACTGTAATGCAAATGACGTTTGTATTGTGAGCAATGAAACGTAAACAGTACTATACTGTTATACGTCCCCGCTCCATTGACTCCATTGATGTACAGAAGTTTTTTTTTTTCTAAGTGCCGTTCCGGCAGCCTTAGCGATCGTTCTCCCCTCCAAACTGCCAACTTTAGTTGGCGGGAGAAATTGGCCATAACATCTCAATTTCGTAGTGCCGATCAGCCCCGATAAGCTGTTTTTTTTTGTTGAATCCAGCCGATTTAAAAAAGTGGCGATCAGTGGCGAAAACAGGCTTATCGGCAGGCGAATGGCCATAACAAAATAATCGGCTCCGAAACCTGGCGAAATCAAGCACTTATCGGCGCTTACTGAATCTCAAACCCAATTTTGCCTATAAAATGGCGATAATTCCCTTATCAACGCTTACTGCATGAGGCCCCTAGTCCCTCCGCCTCCACTGTCAATCAAGAAGCTGCTGTGAGTGTGGAAAACCCATGATAACTCCTGGCAGCCTGCTCTTACCAGGACTTACTGCCAAAAGGGGGCATACTGGTAGATAAGGAAACCAAACACAGATTTTCACAGAAAATTGATAGTACCAACACTATTTACTTTTTTATTCTGTCTAAATGACAATAAAGATAACATTTATTGCAAAAAGGTTGAATTAGCCACAAAAGAGGCACAGACATCTCAGTAATATTAACAAATTGAAGGGTCTGGTAATATTTCTCCAGAAGGCTCACATATGCAAGAAACATTCAGGACTTCTCAAAATTTGCTGGGGATATAACACGCATCAGCAAATGACAAAACCAAGGGCATTGCCATCTTAATCCATTAATCTCTGCCTTAATAAATGCAATCTTGTATAAAGAGCCCAATTTAAGTGATAAGGGCGCTCAATGCTTGATCCCTTGGATATAGGAATGATTGCAATAAGCAAATAATACAGGACACCTACAAGCTCATATTGAACCCCCAAAATAACCACAACATATATATAAGCATATAAGTGTCACAGAGCATGGCAATATATATTTAAAACCAGAGACAGAACATGAAACACAGACAGAGCTCAGTGCACATCCAATGAAACTTATACACGGTACATTGCCTAAATATATATGTATAGATATCTTTTGAATAAAATGGTCTTTTAGTTTAACTCTTTGGCCGAAGTGTTGTAAGCCCTTGAGCCACTACACGGCAGACCACATCTCAAGGGTACCTAACACTAATATAAATTCTTAATAACCTGTGCATTACCAGGAAGAATGATTTATAATAAATCTGTCAAAATTAGTTGCATAGTTCTAAGTCTGATTGAAGCTCTTATTAACCTGTACATTACCAGGAAAAGCACTCTGTATTAGATGTGTCACAATCAAACTGCAAGCAAGCAAGTTCCCCTGAGAGTGAGAGATGCAATGGAGTGAGCATTTAAACATTTAAAAGTGGGAGGGGGTGAGCTTCAAACTAGATAGGAGGAGCCACCCTCCAATCAGCTAAGACCAGCTGAACAAGAATTGCAAAACATACAGGACACCTACAAGCTCCTATTGAACCTCCAAAATAACCACAACATATATATAAGCATAGAAGTGTCACAGAGGAGTGCTACTGAGCATGGCAATATATATTTAAAACCAGAGATAGAACATAAAACACAGACAGAGCTCAATGCACATCCAATTAAATTTAAACACGGTACAGTGCCTAAATATATATGTATAGATATGTTTTGAATAAAATGGTCTTTTAGTTTAACTCTTTGGCCAAAGTGTTGTAAGCCCTTGAGCCACTACACGGCAGACCACATCTCAAGGGTACCTAACACTCATATAAATTCTTAATAACCTGTGCATTACCAGGAAGAATGATTTATAATAAATCTGTCAAAATGAGTTGCATAGTTCTAAGTCTGACTGAAGCTCTTATTAACCTGTACATTACCAGGAAAAGCACACTTTATTAGATTTGTCACAATCAAACTGCAAGCAAGCAATTCCCCTGAGAGTGGGAGATGCAATGGAGTGAGGTTTTAATCATTTAAAAGTGGGAGGGGGTGAGCTTCAAACTAGGTAGGAGGAGCCACCCTCCAATCAGCTAAGTCGAGCTGAACAAGAATTGCAAAACATACAGGACACTTACAAGCTCATATTGAACCCCCAAAATAACCACAACATATATATAAGCATATAAGTGTCACAGAGGAGTGCTACTGAGCATGGCAAAATATTCAAATATATATTTAAAACCAGAGACAGAACATGAAACACAGACAGAGATCAGTGCACTTAGAACTATGCAACTAATTTTGACAGATTTACACTCAGGGGGTACGGAGTTTCAGACAGCTCCTCAAGGTCTATAGATTATCAGCAGCTGGTTCCAAAAAATGCCTCAACGTGTTTCGTCCAAATGGACTTCTTCAAGGGGCTTTGTAATGTCCTGCTATCCTTTTCCTTATTTATACATTCAAAATTCGGCTCCGTACCCCCTCAGTGTGGTATCCCCGGGTGCATGGCCAGCACTAGGTTTTACTGAGAGTGGGGTTACATGTGTTTTGGACTACCTTAGGCTGTTTATGATTTCAGCTCTGTAAGTGCTTTTTTTTATTCATTCAAGTTTTTTCTACCTCTTCCTCCATCCTTTTCCTCTTTTTTTGCCTGGGATTTTTCCTGTGATTCCAGAAGACATCAAAAGTTGGTTACTTTAACAACCTATAGGCGTACTATTAGTACACACAATGTGAGTTGATATACTATATAGCTATAGAATATATCAATATATACAGTATTACACTATGTGTGTCTATTTCTCTATAGCCTCATAATATCCTGCTGCCCGTGAGCCTGGGAGATATTGGGAATATCCTGTCGTCAGAGATTATATGAACAAAGAGAGAAAGAAAAATGGAGCACTATATCCAAAACTGGCTGAGCCAGGATAAAAAACAAGGATGTGTTCCCATGATAAAAATTAAAGCTTATTTTAATGGATGAAGAACGAAAAAACAACCACACCAACGCGTTTCGGACTAGCAAAAGTCCTTTCTCACCTTGAGAACCATACAACATACAACATATCTTTCATATACGTCATAGATTATACAAGAAGTATCCTGACATCAGACGTTCTTCAACAACAGTTTGGTTTAACTGATTAACCGAGATGCCTATTTTACCTTACTAAATGTGAGTGCATTACCATCTCTATCTATATCGAATACACACAGAATTACACTATTGTGTTCTTTTTCTTTTATTTCCATATTATCTGGATGTGAGTGCGCATTGGATCCTCCTACTCTACGCCCTCCCCAGTGGTTGAAGAACCCACCTATCACCCTTTGCTGCACCCATCAACTTCTCTACATCTTTAATTGGGACTATAAGTATCCTATTTATATTCACAGTATATTTTTTTGCGCTCGTTTTCTTTCTTCTTCATTCACCAAATAAGTATACATGGGGAGGATGTTGATCCAGGGAGTATTCTGATTGTCATATTTGGAGTCAGGAAGGAATTTAATTTTCCCCTTATGAGAACAATGGCTAATGTTTCACAGCTGATTTTTTGTTTGCCTTCCTCTTGATCAAAATACTGTACCACACCCAACCTTGTTGTCTCCCTACCCTTCCCTGTACTTACTCATAGGTGATAACCTCCTACCTGCACCACCCTCCTACCTCCTCGTAAACTTCTACAGTACAGTATAGTATATCACAGCCACACTGTTAATACAAAAAGTGACTACTCTAATCTATAATACCGTGTACAATAATGTATGTACCCGAAACACTCGCTTGAATTCCCAGCATTTTACATCTAAAATTGTTTACCGTAGAATTTGCATGCAAAACAATGTTTCATGAATTTACCAACCCTGAGCCCCTTCTGCAATTACATTTCTCCTATCAGTCAGATTAATTTGAAGGTCTACAGTGAACACTTACTGTATTTTGTACAACAGATCACAAATTTGAGACACCCTTACGTACAGTACAACACAAACATAATTTAGCTAACCATATTTATTATTTGTATCACCTGACAAGCAATATATTAAAAACATAGAAAATAAAAATCTTCTTAAAAATGTTTAATGATATTATATACAGATTAACATGATCATGGACAGGGCTGTATAGATGGTTTTGATTTGAAATGTACTGTAATTTCCCTTGGCACAAAAGGGTTGAAGTGATGAAAAACTGTTTTTAAGTTTGCTCTCATAATGACAAACATGAAATATTAAAAGGTTAATACACCATTTTTATACAATTGCCCAAGGCTGGCTTGTTATAGGATTATTCTATTTTTGTGTTGAGATTTGTCACAACAATGCTACAATCTATTGTTTAATTTTGGAGTGAACTGTCTAATAATTTAGTAAATATTGGGATGAATGGCACTGCATTTGTTTCAGTGCTTTGAACAGTACAGTAGTTTCTTTTTCTGTGCTGCTTCTTTTAATGAAATATGAAATTAATGTATTGTGTTGTGTTGTTATGTTTGTGTACTTAGGGCCAGCATGGAAAGTAAGTTAGGGTGCTACTGAAAGTAGAAATGGCTGAATAAGGCTGCGCTTATAGTGCCAGCGACGGCGACCGTGACTCGACGTCAAAACAAATGCATTGCCGCCATCGTGTGCGCTTATAGTAAGCTATACTTTACTATATACTATATTCCAAGCGGCTTGGTCGCGATCGCTGGAAGTCATCTGTATTTGATTTTCCAGTGGTCGCAGCCTGACGTCGCTGTCACGTCGCCGGCACTATAAGCGTAGCCTTAGGCTGCGCTTATAGTGCCGGCGACAGTGACGCGACGTCGCTTCAAAACATATGTATTGAATCTGTAGCAAGCGCTTATAGTAGGGGCGGCGGCGACGGAGCGACGAAGAGACATGAATCTCTGTAGTCAGTAGAATTTGATTTTTATGGAGACGGTCTCCTCATGTGACAGGCTGTACCCAATCAGATAGCTTCTGATCTGATGCAGGGAGAGGGGAAATGTGTCTCGTGTGTGTGTGTGTGTGTGTGTGTGTGTGTGTGTGTGTGTGTGTGATTCTGTGTGTGTGTGATTCTGTGTGTGTGTGATTGTGTGTGGAGTGTGATTGTTTGTGTGAGATCAGGGCTGCCAACAGAAATCTTGGGGCTCAGAACATTTGAAAGGAGCAGAGCCCCCCCACCCCAACCCATAGCGCACCTACCACGGAAATATTATTTTAGCGCGTAACTTTTACTTAAATCCCCAATACTGTACATACAAAAAAACACCTCACTCCCCCCAATACATCTACAAATATACCCCACCCTCCAAAACATCTACAAATATACCCCCCCCAAATACATCGACAAATATACCCCACTCCCCCCAATACATCCACATATATACCCCACTCCCCCAATACATCTACAAATATACCCCACTCCCCCAATACATCTACAAATATACCCCACTCCCCCCTAATACATCTACAAATATACCCAACTCCCCAATACATCTACAAATATACCCCACTCCCCCCAATACATCACAATATAGCCCACCCCCCCCAATACATCTCAAATATACCCCACTCCCCACCAATACATATATAAAATACACCCCAATACATATACAAATCAGGAATTATCACAGGTCGGGCGTGTGGCTGCAGGGGAGGACGGTATGGTGATGGGGGGGAGTGGAGGGGCTCAGCGTAGGGACTGCGGGGGTGGTGGTGGGGCCCGCCGCTGGCGGAACTGCGGGGGGCCATTGGGTGGTGGTACCCGGCAGCTGGAGGGACTGCGGGGCCTGGCGGTGGCAGGGCCTGCTGCAGGTCCAGCAGTTTCTGCCGGCCCTGCCCGCTGCAGGCCCTCTCAGTCCACAATGTCTGCTCTGTGTACGCCGAGCCTCCCTCTCACCAGGCGAGGCGGAAGCTTAGCCCAACTGACTTCCGTCGCTGCCGACCCGGCACCGTGCAGTGTTTTATTATTGGGGTTGTATTTTTATATGTATTGGGGGGTTAAGTAAAAGTTGTACGCTAAAATTTGTTTTTCCCTGTAGGTGCGCTATGGGGTTGGTGGGGGTGGGGGGGGGGGGGACTGCTCCTTTCATTTGTCTGGGCCCCGATTTCTGTGGCGGCTTGATTGTTGTGTGTTTGTGTGTGTGTGTGTGTGTGTTGTGTGTGTGTGTGGGTTGTGTGTGTGTTGTGGTGTTGGTGTGTGTGTGTGGTGTGTGTGTGGTGTTGTGTGTGTGTGTGGTGTGTGTGTGTGTGTGTGTGTTGTGTGTGTCTGTCGTGCCATGTCTATGTTTACATTTCCCCATTATCTTTAATTTCGTATCCTATCTTGTTATCGTCCCCGCTCCATTCGCCCCCACCTTTCCCTTGCCTCCCCACCCCTGCTTCTCGTCCCTCCCTTGTAGCTAGAGACGTTCTCCCAAACTCAAATTACAACTTTCGCTTGGACTACGGAGACGGAGATGTCACCTGTAGCCGTAGCCGTAGCTGTAGCCGTAGCCGCACTATAAGCGCCGCCTTAGGGTGGCCAAATCTGAGCCCCCCCCCCTGAACTCCTGAAGTTTGGAACTATCTGAACCGTGGCTTGGCCCGTATGTGCCTGAGGTGGAAAAGGGGAAAATCCTTGTTTGTTTCTGGCTTAGGCTTGGGGAAATTACAATAATAATTTAGCCTGTGGCATTTCTCCCTTTGACAAGCGATTGGGGTGAGGAGAGAAAGGAGTGGAATTACAAAAAAAGCCACGATCGCACTGATTCAGCAACCATAATCAATGTGCACCTGCAATTTTGCCTAATTAATTTGCCAATTTTTTAAACTAAAAATAAAAGTAGATTCACTTAATCAGAGACTATGTATTGTATATACAGAGCTATAACGATGCGCTCACCACAAACAAGGTTTGACACGAGGCCGAGTGTGGGATTTGATAAACGCCAACCCACGAGTCTGGAGTGTAGATAGGTCGAGTAGCCGGTTGGAGTGGGAGAGGTCAGGATGGTCATGATACTTGCTGTGGTCTGGATTGGAGAGGTATGGATCTTGCAGATACTTTAGCCAAGGTTCGTCAGAGCGAGAGTTACGCATCGTCGTTGGTAAGCCGATCAGGAGTGAGACGTGCGAATCCATAAACAAGCAAGGTCACAACACAGGACAAGACAGGCAAGGCTCAGACAGGAGGCAGGACTGCAGTGAACACAGCGCACATAACAGGTTTGGCTCACCAATGTTCCAGAGGCAACTGAGCATATAAGGCAGAACAGTCCAATGAGCTGGAAGCATACTCTGATTATGCCTTGCTGCGTTGGCTAAGGGAGACAGCACAGGTTGATCCCTTTAGACAGAGGAGCGAGGAAGCTTCTGCATGCGTGCGCGGGGTGCCACACATAGCGGGTGCACGCTGCACAGTGATGACATCACTGCGCGAGCGAAGCCTGGAGGCGGGACCAGCGGGAATCATTTAGTGTCTGAGTGCAGTCTTCGCGCGCCCCCTAGAAGGAACGCGGGATTCCCGTCCGCGAGATGCACTGCAGGAGACAGAAGAGGTAGGAGCCCATTGCAGGTGTCTAGGCAGGTAGGGAGCGGCGCCGGAGCGTGCGAATGCCCGATCCGTACATAACTAAATAGTGCTCCCCACACTAATATGTACATGCATATGATAGGAGGGAGCTCAGGATAAGGGAGTGTGTATATACATAGTTAATGCTGATCTGATCACAGTCAGTGAATTAAAAAAAAACAATTATTTTTAGTTATATTGGAATAAGAGGGTGTTTGGGATGGTGTGGTAGTGGTCTCATTGTAACTGCACCTGGATAGACTATTAATGAGTGGGACCCTGAGAAAAAGAGTAGTAGTAAATGCTCTCCTACAAAAATACAGTAGCGCAATCGTACGGAACCCCCAGTTGACAAAAGCTTTCTAGAATGCAAATAATTAAACAGAAATGCAGGTTTTGCAACACCCTTATCTTCATATTTTTTAAGAGGACGAACTCACCACTACCAGAGTGGAAAAGGTTGTCCAGAAACAAAAAATTGTTATTGTTAGCAAGACTTACAGAGAGTGCTACCCATCTATGTCAAAGGATGTATCCCTATATAGACAGGCAAATCAGAATAAAGTATAGGAGAAGGAGAGGCTCAGTTAGTAAAGACACTGACTGGCACTGAGTTTACGCAGGGGAACCTGGTTCAATTCCCGTGTGAGCTCCCCTGTCCTTGGCCAAATCACTTAATCTCCCTGTGCCTCAGGCACCAAAAACATAGATTTAGCTCTATGGGGCAGGGACCTGTGCCTGCAAAAATGTCTCTGTAAAGTGCTACATAAAAACTAGCAGCGCTATCAAAAACGTATTATTAGTATTATTAGTATTATTATTATATAGTATTATTAGTATATTAGTATTTAATTATTAGTATTATAGTACAGACAAGAAAGATGATGTGGAAGATCATTTATATAGATATACCCCATTTGTAAACAGCCCCTTGTGTCCCCTTGACCACTGGAAATGACAATATTCGCTATCCATGTGGAGACTCTTGATTGATGAAACACAAATGGGGAATCAAACGATCTTTGAATTAAATAAGGCGGTGGAACAGATTCAGAGTTCCCTTGGCGTCCTGCAGCATGCCTACTAGGAATGCTGCCCCGCACTTCCAGGGTCATTCCTGTGATGTCACGTGCATTTATGTTTCACCCGCGGACGCACTTATAGGGTCTATAAAGCCAATCAATACATGTCAAGAGGGTCACATGTGCCTTAATGCCGCTGTCAAATAACGTACAGTACCAAAGTAAAAGCAAGTTATTTGCATATTACCATGATCATGTGTAAGTAAAGTCATGTACAACCAATAATTAAGTGAGTAAACAAAGCTGAACCTCCTAGTTGCTCTCACAATAAAAATCATAATAACTGTCACCAACCATCAAGGCAATATATGATATACCCAGAAAAAAGTCCAAAGTTAAGTTCATCCTCTTGAATATTATCTAGCAATCTAACGGGACGGGATGACTATTGGAAGGGCATATAATACCAAGGTACATATAAGTTGAGTAAGAACAGGACCAGAGTAAGTAACATTATATGTATGTGAAGGCCATACTGTATTGTACATGTCATATAGTTAATACAAATACTTAATAATTGTATTTCATTCCGGGGTAAAACAGACAAGAAAATCATACGACACATTGCAGTAAAGTCTTTCCTTGCTCCCCCTGCTTCCCATTTTAACCTTTTCCATGCCAATAAATGTGCAGCCATAGTGATGTGTCTGGCTACAGAGGTAATCCACCTGTTCTTTAAAAGCCACTCAAAGCATTGCATATGTTTCTAATATTTTCCAGAACTTTAAAACATACTAATTTTACAGAAATCACACAATTCCATCAATTTAAACAGAACGCTGCAACAATATGAAGTAGCATCTTGTAATTTCAGTCGATTTTCTATGAAATGCGGGAAATTCCAAATTGAAGACCTTTTACTAAAAGGACACTCTGATGGGTTATGATAGTCTGTGCATCTGCAGCAACCTAATCAACAATCAGTGATTGGTATGCTTTGGCATGTCAGTTTTAGAAGAACTTTAGCTCCAGCAAGGGCATTAGCGGCAGTTGGTTTACAGGTACAGCATACATACCCATTTGGCTTGATAAATGTAGCCAATTTAGTCGGCAGTATGTCACTTCCGGTTTCGGTCTGCAGGTTCAGGGGACGCGTCTGTGAGTGCCCTCGTCAGCAGGAACTCCCACTCTACACGTTTCGCCAATGGTGAACTGGCTTCAGCAGGAGTGTTAATGAGGCAGTTCACATTGGCGAAACCGAGAGACGGAGGCGGTGAGCAGGTCAGACGCGACGACGTCCATATGTGATAAATGCTTTTAATTCATACTTTTGTTTGTACAATATTTTATTTTCCTTAACAGTAAATTTTTTTGATATACTGATCTGTGCTATGGAAGTCTTTCTCTATCTTTTACTGAGGACATCTCTCCTGAAGTTACCACATGAGTGCAGATTTTGCCAGTGTTTGGATTTGTGAATATACATTCACATATCGTGCATAGGCACTGTATAGGAGCCAAATAAATATTTGTTTTGTATTTTTTCACATCATCTAGACTTAAATCTTTGTTGTTGTTCTTCTCCATATGCTCCCACTGGATTGTGAAAGAAATATAGTGTTTTGGGACCATTGAAGACAGGACCCACCAGAGGGTTTGAGCAGGGAGTTACAATCAATTATATTTGTTTTTTCACTGCCCTATTTGTGGCACAATGATTTTATATATTGATATAGCACTGTCCGAAGTTTTCACTGTTATAAGAGCACTTATACGGACGACTTTATTGTTAGTAATCACTCTTATACGGAAATGCCTTTTTTTCACCTTTTTCTGTACTTATTTTGACTTTAAGTATAATTTCTATGTTGCAGCACCAAATCGACTTCCTCTCTCCCTGACCTCTCCCCATTTCTCCTGTCCTGTGACCAAAGTTCTCGCTGAAATCTCCTCCGGATTTCCCCTTGTTACCTGAAGCTTAACATGTAACAAAAGAGAATTGATATTTTTCCCCCCTTCCCTGTCACCTACAGTTACACCTAAACTCAAACTCGCCCTCACGGTCATAATACCACAATCTGATCAACCACCAAACCCGTTGCCTTGGGGTCATCTTTGACTTTGCGCTCTCCTTCATTCCTCATATTCAGCCTTCATGAGTCCTGCCACCTCCATCTCTGAATATTGCTAGTATATTATTTTCATTTCCCCCAAATATATCCCAAAATACCCCCTTCATTCTGCCCCAATATTCGCCTCTCCTCCTGGCTTATACCTCCTCGTACTCCCCTACAAGACTTCTCCCATGCTGCACCCTCTCTCTGGAATTCCTTACCATGCACTACCATCTCTCCCTCAGCTTTCAGACATTGAAAACTCACCTTTTTAAGGACGCCTTCTGGCACAACTCCTAACATCCCCCTCCCACACCCACCCTATGGTGCTGTGCGGTCTCAACCAAAACTCCACGCTATCTACACCACTTGCATTCACACCCCTAAACCTTAATGATGGAGCTACTGTATGTGGTTGGACAATACTCCCCCTGCGCATCCTCCCATCTGCATGAGCAACCACTTACCTTTTGTTTCAACATTGCCCCTTATGCCCTCTAGACTGTAAGCTCTCATGAGCAGGGCCCTCATTATCTTTGTATTGTTTGTGCTGTTTGCCATTATTTATGTTATTCTGTTTATCAATTCATGTCTCTTTATATCCCCACTGTTCCACACTGCGGAATGATGTTGGTGTTTTACAATGAATGATGACAATAATAGTACAATGCGGAAGCCTGCATCAATGCCACCCTTGGGGAAACAAATCATTGTACACTATTTATCAGCTGAGGGATACAGTATTGTAAATCAGTCAGCAGTGCTAAAACTACATGGAAGATGAATTAGTCATTAAAAATCAGTGTACATGTACACGCCATCAATACTAAAGCGCACCCCTACTTTACACTTATTTATCACATTTCCTTTTTCAAAGGAAAGGTGTACCAGTGAAAAGTGAAATGCTTAACTCCTCAGATCCAGATGGGCCTTTAATGCATTTGTAGAGCAAAGGTGTTATCCTTGTGATGTGATGGATTCCCATGCATTTCAAAATATTTCGGAAAGTTAGCTTATAAATATGATCTTGAGGCGAGTAGAGAAACACGTAATTGAATGTTTCTAGTCCTTCCACAGTAAGACCTAATCATATTTACAAAATAGTATAATATGAAATGTTTTGTTTTAAGAATAATTAAACTTGTTTAAGAGAAAGTCAATTAATGTATATAGTGGTGGACTAAATTAATGCTTACAACCTGTTTATGTACAATAAGAATCAGTAGGTTTGCGTTTAAAATATTTTCGATTCAAATTGTGCTTTTAATATACTTTAGACTTCCCAATTGAGAAGGCAAACTCAAATTATTTTTCCACAGCATTCACTTACTTTCCGTTGTCTCGGGAATTTAATATGCTCTCTTCATTATGGCATGTTTTCTAGCATTTTGTAGTTCTTTATGAGTATTTTTGAGTGTTAGATATACTGTAGCATCTGTTTTTGATTTTATCCTGGACATACCGTTCTCATAATGTGTTTGTCTTTAACAAACTGTACCATCAACCTTAGTCTGTTTAGGATGTTTGCCCTTCTTAAGAGAAAATAAACATATCCTGTTTACAACCCCCAGTAACTGGTTAAGTTGGTATTTATTGTTAAAAAGTTAGAGAAACCAGCAATGGTGAACGAAGAAATAGTTTTACTTTTCCTATGTCGCCTGAAAATCTTCTCAGGGGTCTCATAGATTTGTGGAGAAGAATCCACTACTGCAATTTTTTGTTTTAACATCTGGTGAAACAAAATAGAGGTTGCATACATGACAATCTGGTTAAAAGCCTCACTTTATGGTTAATTTCATACTTTCATATATTACCAACTACCAACTCCAATAGTCACAATATTTACTATGTATTATTTATAAGGGCAGGCAACACGCTTTATTGCGGTCCATGGTTTAAAATGGTGCAAGAAGCTGAGCATAAGAAGTTATGGGGTTGAATGTATCCAAACCCTGATTTTGGGCTGGTGACCGTATGAAACTATTATCCAGAGAGAGAGCTACTGGATCTTCAAGTTAAATTGTCTAGTGCCCCATGGTCGAATGAAAATCTGGATATAAGCACATTGTTTAGAGATTGTGGCTTTTTCAGTGCGCAGACTAAGTCTTCTTTTTCTTTTTATTATAACTCCAATAAGGGTTATTTTTATATCATTTTCGTTTCTATCAATAATGTATTCTATTAGTGCATTATATTATTTTGTGGATCAGATGAATATTGTTGTCCCATTAGTATCAATCTTTAATCTATATCTGGGTGCATTTAAATTCATGACTTATGTGGTAACTGTTTAATTTAAATAATGCAATATAATACACCTTTTTATCTATTTTACCATAATGGTTAATGTATTAATTTAACACCTACAAAATACTTTTTTAGATTGTTGAGGCAAATTCATTTGCCAGATGGTATGTCCTCTGAAATCGGAGGTTTTTAATTATTGGCTGATTCCTCCCCGCTGTGTTCTTCCTGGTTAGCCAACCGTATTCCTAGATGTCTATTTAACCCTGTTCTCAAGAATGGGTATCCCCCTGATGAAGTCAGCTTTTCGCGTGACGAAACATTAGGCAGCTGATTCATTAGGCCCCTTGATCGTGACGTGGAGCCGTGCACAGGACACCAGAACAGCTGTTCAGCGGAGATTCCTGGTTCTGATTGGACACCGAATGCCTTGTTAGTGAGTGAGCTCACTTCTGACTTCCAAAGGATTTTATGGTTCCGTAGTGAGGTCCAGTACAGGAGGTACAGGTCGTTGGGACCTCTGCTGCCGCTACCATTGAGTTATTCATCAGTTCCAGCTGTGTGTTAGTTCCACAGCGTTGCCGGTATCGGGACTCATTTCAATGCTGTTTTTAATTTGTTCTTGTAAGTGGGCATTGTCTCCCCCTCCCCCAACTTAAACGGTTGGTAATTATGTTATTACACTAGGTGTGTGGCCTCTTTTCCCCCTGTTCTTAAAATCTATCCCCTGGAAGTGATACTTCTTACAGTGCAGCCCCCTTCCTGTGGAATGCTTTTTCTCTGGTCAGATTGTCTCCGGATGGGTATCATTCCATTTATTTACACATCTGGACTATACATATGGACATTGTGATTCAATGATATATAATTTATTTTTTATTTTTTCTATGCACTATTCACATATTTACATATACATTATATAATTATCAATTGCACTTTATCACCTTCGATATTGTATTATTGTATTTTGAGTGCTGGTACATTATATATATATAATATATATATATATATATAGATATATATATATTATATATATATAAAAAAATCAGCGCTAGGATACACAATAGGTGAATTTATAGTTAAAAAATAATGTGCACATGTATAAAAATAATATGCAAAATCAAGTAATGAGAGGCTAATGTGCCTGTAGGATGCACGCTCTAATTAGGATATGCCTATCCAATAGAAATAGAAATAAAAGAAAAAGAGCGGCAATCCTAAATAGCAAACGAAATATATAGGGAAAATGTATTGTAAAACAACAAAAGCTTGGTTGCTGGACATACTGTAAACACAAAAATACACAGGCACTAAATGTCAGATAAAAAAGCACAATTAGAGGTAATCCAAGATAAAAATGGTAGGATACCAATAAAATGTCCAAAAAGTCGTTTGTGAAGGGTGATGAGTATGCAGATGATAAATCACTTGTAGCAATAACAAATAGCAAATTGGGAGAGTAAAGTAGCCGTGTAATTGAGTAAAGAGATCAGTATTGGCTGAAAGATAACCTCCGTATTGAAAAGGTTGTTGAAAGATGACAGGGTAGGGCAGATGTAGGGAATAAAAAAGGACGTCTCACCGAGATAGTGTAATCACGACGAACCCCAAGGGTACCGCGTCCCTCCGTCCTGTCCCCAGCGGTCACCTGTAAGGTGACCATATGATGCTGACCGGTGTAACACTTGAGAAAGTCTCCTTCTCATGCTTCCTGTTTTCCCACCTGTCACAAATCTGATTTTTAAAGTTGCATACTGCAATGTGGGATCTCTGTTGCAGAGAAATATCAGACTCAAGCCACACTTTTGAAATGGTAACTTCCACATGATACTACCGGCAATAGACGGAAAGTATTCTACACTACTCAACTCTTTTATCCACACCATCCCCCCAATAGCTGTGCTGGACCATTGACGTAAATCAACGCGTTTCTCACTGTTGTGCCGACTTCTGTCAGAGGTGTATCACTGGTGCAAGCTGACAGAGGGACCCGGGGACCCTTGGTTTCATCGCGTTTTACACTATCTGGGTGAGATCATTATACATTAGGTCCCAAATAATTGTACACTGACAGCAAATTTCATAATTTTTGGCTCTGTACGCCACCACCATAATTTGAAATGAAACAAACCGAGATGCTATAGAGTGCAGACTTCAAGCTTTAATTCAACGGGTTGAACAAAAATTCGTATGAAAGCGTTTAGGAAAATCAACCATTTTCATACACACTGTCCCTTATTTCAGGGCTCAAAATGTAATTGGACAATTACACTCTAATCATAAATAAATGTTCATTTTTAATACTGTGATCGATTATCCTTTGCGGCAATGACTGCTTGAGTCTGGAACGCATGGACATGCAACACTGTTGGGTGTTGCTTCCCTTTGTATGCTTTGCCAGGCTCTTTACTGCAGCTGTCTTCAGTTTGTTGTTTTGTTTCGTGGTTCTTTCTGCCTTAAGTTTTGTCTTCAGCAGTGAAATGCAATGCTCGGGTTGAGATCAGGTGATGGACTCGGCCATTGCAGAATGATCCACTTCTTGCCTTAAAAAAAACTCCTGGGTTGCTTGGATCATTCACCTTAATCTTTGGCTAATGGCCATCTGTAAAGTGAAGCACCATCCAATCAACTGTCGCGAATGTCCTGAATCTGAGCAGACAATATATCCCTACATACTTCAGCAATTCATACCGGACTGCTCCTGTCTTCTGTCCCATTATCCAATAAACACTAGACGTACCCAGTGCCATTGTAAGCCATGGCATGCCATGCCATGCAACACTGCCCTCCACCGTTTTTACAGATGATGGTGGTATGCTTCGGATCATGAGCGTTTTAAGCCTCTCAATACTTTTTTTCTCCATCATGTCTGATACAAGTGTGTGATCTTAGTTTCATCTGTCCAAAGTAATGCTGTTTCCCAGAACTTGGCTGGCTTTTTTAGATAATTGTTTGGTCAAGTCTAATCTGGAGCCTTTCTATCTTGATGCTTATAGTTATGGTTTTGCACCTTGTGGTTACCCTCTGTATTTGCTCGGTGAAGTCTTCTCTTTATGGTAGACTTGGATGGATATGCCTACCTCCTGGAGTGTGTTCTTCACTTGGCTGGATGTTGTGGAAGGGGTTTTTCTTTACTATGGAGAAGATCTTAACATCCCACTGTTGTCTTCTGTGGACGTCAGGCCTTTTTTGTGTTGGCAGAGCTCACTGCATATTGTTTTCTCAGAATGTACCGAACTGTTGATTTGGCCACTCCTAATGTTCCGCATCTCTCTATGATTTTTTCTTTTGTTTTTGTCAGCCTAAGGATGGCCGCTTTTCACTTGCATTGAGAGCTCCTTTGACTGCATGTTCGGGTTCCACAGCAACCGCGTTCCAATGTGAATGGCCATACCTGGAATCAAACTCCAGAGCTTTTATTACCGCTTAATTGATGATAGAATAACGAAGATATGTGCACACACCTGTCTATGAAATAGCTTTTGAGTCAATGGTCCACTTTCTATTGGTCCCTTTAAAAAGAGGTGGCTACATATTAAAGAGATGTAATTCCTAAACCCTCCTCCAAGTTTGGATGTGAATACCCTCAAATTAAAGCTGATAGATTGTTCACGTTATAAGCCCATGTTCATTATTTAATTGTCTTGATTTTCTTTGTAGCACAGCCGAAGTATCAAAACTTGTAATCATGTCCAATTATTTCCGGACCTAAATGTATATGTGACATCCAGTTACACTACATCATTAGATAACTGACAGCCACTACCAATAGTTTTCTCATTTTCATCACCCATTTACAAGTAAATACCACAGGAATATATGTGAATCTGTGTCTGTGCCATTATTTATAGTTGCTGGAGAACAGAATGTATTTCATTTTTAGTACTGAATGAGATAAATGGCTTTTCTTAACTCCTTTTATACAATCGCTTTTAATGTAATTAATCTAATGATATTTTCATTGAGAGTATATGCACTGGATGAGTGCTGTTTAATACAGTCTGCTACTATTCCATTAACCTATTTGTGTTAGATGGCTACTGTGATGCAGTATCTCCCATACATTAACCAATTTCATTTTGTCAAAGTTATAAAGAAGAGTTTTGATATTTTTCCTTTTGATTTGTGATTTATGTCTCATTGTATTGGTAACAGATCCTGTGCAATACCTGGAATCCTATGTTTCACAGATTTGACATTTCAGAATCAAAATTGGTAAAAAAAAGAGGTACTATAAAGTAGTGTTTAAGTAAGTACACAAACAGTTTTTCAAATGGTATTAAGAAACAAATCTATATTTCAGACGAACAGCATGGATTGCCAGCTTAACCTTCAGGGTAGTGTCTTGGTATTTTGCAACAAACAACCTGGCAATCTCGTCGCAAGAGAGATAGTGGAAATTATTAAACATCCCATTAAATATTGCCTTGAGTAGCTAATCAATCTGTTCACCCTATACTGTAATAATGAGGCAGATGAACCGCCAAACTGGATCTTTGATACCAGGTGCTGAGCTGCAATATTTTTAATTACTTTCATCACTGTATCATAACAAAATGGGATTCGTTTAAGTTGTACAAACCCCGCCATAACTTTCTAACATTAAATGCATGCATCAAGAACCTACACGCTTAGTTAAGTAGTAGGTGTTTTACTAGTAGGAATATTTTTTTAAATCATGGATTTTTCCTTATTGCTTTTCTTTGTCTATCTTGACTCCATTTCCGCTGTATGTATGTTCAACCGTTTTGATATTATTTATCCATTCATACATTGGCGACACCTTTATTCTCGTGCGGCTTGCGACTGCACATGTGGCTGGCAGCACGGCTGGGGTTTTTTTTTTTAGCGGAGCCATGTGCCGCGCGTCACTCTGGGAGCGCCGATCACGCGGGTCACGCGTGCTGCGTGCCATGGGTTCTGCGGCATCCCTGTGCCCGTTGATGGGTATGGGAGGTTGCAGTCATCGGGGGAGCATCAGGAGGGGGGGATGTATATAGGTGAAGCATCGGTGAATCAAGCGTTGTGCCAGTGGGGTCGGCGAGGCGAGGGAATGGGAGGGGGGCGATGCGGGCAAGATCTGGAAAGACACTGGGAAGATGCGGCTGGCCCTGGCAAGTTCGCCCAGCCGAAAAAGCAGGAGTTAACAACGGGCATTTGTAAGAAAAGATAAAGCTGGTCGCAGTGCATTAATTACACACGACTAATCCACACTGGGAGAAACCACATTAGGTTTAATATGGAATATTTCCTTTACAACTACACCCCATACCTTACTCAAAATAAATACCTCCTAACAAAACAATAAGAGGCAAGGCTTGTTTTAATCATTCTAGTGTCATACACTGTATACCTGCAAGTGTTGAGAGTTCCAATTTTCCAAAGCATATGTGCTCCTCATGTGTTAACTCTCCATACAATATGTCCATCTTTTCTTGAGGGGAGTTACTTTACTTAAGATTGATGATGGACCATTCTTTTTTTTATGCCAAAAAACAATTATACACAGTGCCCGCTCTATGGAAGTCATAAATAACAGTTCACTGCTACTTAAAAATATATTGAACCATAAGTTTGATTATTATTTATGTTTATGTATATTTTACTTTAAAAACAAAGAACACACCTTTAAGTCATTTTATAACATTAATACTGGAACAATTCTGAAAGAATTTGTCTTCCAGTTATACCGCGCTTATGTCACATTCATCTGGTGTCTCAACTGTCCACAGTGTCACAACCTGCCTTTCCTCATATCACTTAGTCATGCAATGCGTTCACTGCAGACGGAACTGTATGGGGTAATGACATGCAAAATGAGGCATTGCATGTCACTTTTGTTCTTCGTTATCCATTGTAACATAGATCTCTACAACTTATGGCCCTGTATCTTTTTGTTTGTGTCCTTTTTCTTTTTTATATTGTACTCTTAATATGTTTTGAAAGTATACAACTTCTAGTAATAGTAAGTTAAAAACTACAGATGTGGGATGGAGGGATGGTAGGGGGACTATGTGATCATACGCCTTGAAAAATGAAGCGAGGGGAGGGGGAGATGACGTAGAAGAGGGTGACATTGATTTGCAATTGACATACTTTGATGGTTACATTGACTTCAGTCATATTCCACTTTGTGTTATCAATCCTGTATGCTGCCAAATAATATGGGAAATCCAAACCATCCTTGTAACGTCAAACTTATCTTTAAAAAGTTGGTGATATGGGCCTTAAAGACTCTCCTCTACCTAGAGAAGCAATGATGTTGATAAGACACAGGGATAGAGCAGTTAAAGGCTACTTATCCATAGTTGATAGCCACTTTTGAAACTTGAGTGCCAGATGTATGAATCATTCACGAAGGCACGTCATTTTTTCATCCTTCTGCAAATGTGCCAGATTTAATGCAGGTTCTGACCCTTTTTAGATCTCGTTAATTTCCTATCAACTGGCTTTTCCCTATTCTGGTCACTTTGTTTTTTAGCTTGATAGATCTTTAAAGTGGGAACTACTCAAGAAAAACTGCACAATGATCGCAGTGCGAGTGTCCTTTTTGTAATATATCCTTTGAAATCCACTCTTTAGTTTTCTCTCCAATCTGTGGCTATCTTCAGACGGAACACACACACATGGATAAATTAGGCTAGACTCGTCCGCAACCTTTGGGCAAAGAGGGGAATAACCCGGACAATCCTGACAACATCAGTAGTACTATACACCCACCTTCATTAGAATCAAAGATTAATAGTGTTTTCTTTTATAAAAGTTACACTAATAGGCTCGATTAGTGGTACTTCAAATATCTCTCCCACCTGTCGTCCCCTTCCAGCCCCCACCTCGTTGAGGTCCGATTCCCACTGAACTATATTTTGGTCTACAATCTACCTCACTTTATAAGTTGAAAATATTCTCTATGTGTATTGGAGATATTAGCTTCTTTTGTGTACAAAGAAGAAAAAAAATAAAATCAATAATTCCCAAGGCAAAGTCTTTCAAATGAGTTACGTAGCAGGAGAGGGGTTGCGAGGGGGGACAGGCACCTCTAAGTTAAATCTCGTTATTGTAAGAAACAAAAAAAAAATTGTGGGGAATATTTCTTTTTAGAAATACAACAAACATGCCTTCCACGTATAATCGTCATTCAGAGCTCGAAGTTTCATAACTCCTGCTCTCACCAGTGAGGAAGATTGCCACCGAAACTCCTGGTAAGAGTTTATATTACCCCAGAAAGTCATTAAGGGCACCATTTTAGCAATTGTCAGTATACAATTTATTCTAATTGTTGACAAAATTTCAACGAGTTGGCCAACTGGTCACTTCCCGATTTTTTTCTGGTCTGGTGCACATTCACACCACTTGTGTAAGTTTAAAACAGGAGCTACCAGCGTTTAATTATTCCAGACCACCCATATTCTTC
>WSYH01007648.1:0-32301 GCA_036426205.1 Ascaphus truei
TATAACACTAATCACGATTATTAGAGCGCAGTTCACCCTTTGTTTCTTCTCCAACTGAGCAAGTATTGGATGAAAATCTTCTGTCACATTTTCTATAAATTGGACTGAACTCGGATCACTAAAGATGTGATCAACATTAACATTTTTACAAGATCTCAAAAATAGAGAACTCATGTTGACACTTATTGTGAATGTATTAAAATATAAAACAGAAGCTAACACCAAATTTTATTACAAGATGAAGTGTTAGTGGATATTCTCCCAAAAATATCTAATATCATATTCTCTAAGGCCAATAACCTGAAATCAAAGTTAGCTCCGAGTGTCCGGTAAACAACAAAAGCAAGACAGAACGGCGTCTAAAATGGTTTTTCACCCTGTGCTAATTGCTATAGCATGCTCCTTTAGATAAAAATGCACCAGACAGTTTCATCTAACTCACTAATAGGAGTTACTACTCTCCATACAAACAACTCATTAACCTGACTGCCACTCTCATGTCATGTTATATACTTATTATAAAACTTGCCCGTATGGCTTACAGTTATGTGGCAGAACATGGGAACGTTCCAAAGACGTGTTTATGATGCAATTTACAATAGGAGGGCTGGTGACAACAATACGTTGTCTCACTCATCTTTCTCACTTGTGCCATGACAAGAACCCTAAGGTGTTCTTATCGTCCAGCCATTGAGCAGGTTGATGATTTAATCCTAAGGGGGGAGTAAGGCTCCAGCAGGCCAGTTCATGCGTGAAGACCTTATTGGATTTACGAACTCAAAACCCTCTCAGCCCAAAAGGATGAATCTTTGATTTTGAATTTAAAGCTTTCTGTTTTCTTATCATTTTTAAAAGGTCTGCCTCTTACTTTTTTTTTTTTTTTTTTTTTAAGTGCCTTCTTAAATGTTTTTTTTTTATGTACATTGTTATTATGCTTATAAATGTATCACAGATGGTTTTTTGTGTTAGTTTATTATTACCGTTTACATGGCCCAATCCTATTATGCTGCCTTGAGCCAGTCCAACAACATGGGGTTAATATAATGCAATTATTAAATTAAACCAATAGAATATAATTGGCGTGGACTAGTGAGTAGTATATATACCATATGGTCCAGAGGCTAGCACATCCCTTGAAGAATACGAGCCATGCTGTACAAACGTGTCGGAGCAGTTTCGAGTTGTTTTTAAGAGCTTGTCCTTGGCTGTGGAGAACTGCGTTCCTGTGGAGAATTTGCAGCTTACAGTAGCAACCACGGATTCGTGGGGCATCGTGGTAGCCCTCAGAGGAGAGTAAAAGAGGAAACGTCTGTGGTGGGACTACTAAGTGGACTGACGTCAACATTCCGTCAATCGGAAAGCCCTGTCATCTGATGACCCATCTTCCCCTCAATCTGTCACGTGAGGACGCCAAGCAGAGTGCTCCGGTCGCCATCTTGGAAGCCCATCAGCATGTATCCAGCCCATCAGCATGTATCCAGTTTGTTGCCTGTAATCATCCAGCATCTTGTGAGTAGGGTTGTAATTTTACATCACTGCCCAATGCTTAAAGAACTAGATTTGTCATCACTTGAGTCTAGGCGCAAAGTTCATCTTTCCTGTCTTGCTTTCAAATACTTTCTGGGCAAGCTTCCCATCTTTCTGAACAAGCTCCTCACCCGCACCACATGCAACACTTATCATCTGAGATCTGACTCCAAAAGACTGTTCATGGTCCCAAAGGTTCACCAAAGTATCTGGCCACTCCTCCTTCTCTTACCGTGCACCCCAAAACTGGAACAATCTACCGAGACTCTCACAGCCACCACCATTCTAAGTTCTTTCAAAACTAAAGCAGTCTCACATTTTAATCTGGTCTGTAACTGTTACATATGCCTATAATATATATTATCTGTAACTGTCTTGTATATAATATATACCCTGTTCACTTATGTAACTATGTATTTGTAACCATGTATTTTGTCATCTTAACTCCATGCCCACGACATACTTGAAAATGAGAGGTAACTCTCAATATATTACTTCCTGGTAAAATATTTCATAAATAAATAAACGGAGCTCTGTGTACCTTAACTTAAATGAAAACAAACGAGATGGAGTGCAAGTCAGTTAGCAGAATATTTGTGAATTTGTCAAGTGCAGGGGTGGCCAACTCCAGTCATTCTGGCTGAGCACTTCTTGTACTACCTGTGCTGAAGCAGGTATATCCTTAACACCTGACCTAATGGGGGCCCTTGAGGACTGCAGTTGGCAACCCCTGGTCTAATTGTTGTCAGCCCTTCACACTTTATCATAATTGCTTTAGGGGAACCTCTACCCACAATTTGTCACAGTCTCGGCGTGATATGTTATCACACAGTGTGCTGTAATTTATGAACTAAGGATTACATTTAAAAAAGTGTAACTGAATAACCCAGTTACAACAAAGGTGGCATCACGCACATTAATTGAAATAGTGTTTCTCTGGCAGGAGCAAATGTTTCAAAATAGTAATTGCTGTTGTCAGAAAATCATTATAATTGATACAGATGCGGACATTCTGTTTTGTCATCATATTACTAGGTGTGTAAAAGAAATGTGAGCATGGGAGAAAAGGTGTGAATGGTGGTGGACGGTAAATGATTATCTATATGGCTAAATGTGAAAATTGTCTGTTTCAAATGGTATAAGAATGTGTAGCAAAGTATGAAACAAGGTGAATAATACTATAAAAGTATGTTTAAGAAAGTGCATATATACAGTATGAGGTAATGATGGACTGAGTGAGTTTGTGTACAGAAAGGACCTTATAGATGGGTACAGATGTTTTATAATATATAACTACCATAAATACAGATGTCCTTCACTCATCAATATATTTAAGTAAATGTATTGTAGGTTACATAATCCTCAATAGCTCAGGTGCTACCGAAAGGTGTATCACATTTGTATTTGAAAAAGTTTCTAATAGAACACTTACAAACCAAGACTCTTTTATAATATATCGTATGTAGACTAACAGAGAGTGCTGTTTGTGAGAATGTGAGATTTTGTATAGGAGAGACTGCCGATATCAGAAAATCGGGTTAATGAACACATAGGGCTTAAAAAAATTTGTCCCACGGAAAAGAGAAGCTGATAACAAGAAAAGAGCATTTCTCCATAGCACTGGGAGGTGTTGTTATTTCCTTTGAACCCTTTTGGGGTTGGAGGGACCCACAATGCATTAAACAGAAATGTGCTGCGAGTCCCTCTGTCAGTGAAAAGGTTAATTAGACATAGCAGTTTTCATTGATTACATTCTAATGTGCAGAACTTTTGAAAAGCTGCCTGTTAAAAGGGTCAAATCTAAAAACAATATCCAAAACTAATCCATCTTCATTAAAAACATGTATGTATGTATATTTTTATTTATATAGTGTATTCAGGGCTGTACAAAGAGACAATACAGTACAGGGAATTATAATCCAAAAGAAGGTACTTGGTGTATACTCATTTTGAGGGAGTTCCACACGTAAGGGGCATTGAGGGAAAGGGTTTAAGGCTAGAGAGCAGTAGAGGTGAAAGGGGTGGAGAGGAGACAGTTATGAGTAGAGCGCATGAGACGAATAGATGCATTACAAGAGATCAAAACTGATATATAGGAAAGAACAGATGAGTGAAGAGCCTTAAAGGTAAGGAGGAGAACTTTGTAGGCGATACAAAATTTGATGGGCAGCCAGGAGAGGGATATAAGGAGGAGATTAGCGGATACTGTTTCAGGGGCAGGCAGGAAAGAGAAAGTGCTAGACAACCCAAGGGTAGAATAAAATATTGAATAGTTGATATAAATGATCTTACACAGTACGCAATATACACTATGAGTAACAATGTCAAAAACCTCAGATAACCACAAATCCACAAAATGCTAGTCCTGCAGTCATAGTCCTATGCAGAGGGATTTCCACATCCCTCCAGAAAACAACGGTAGTGAAAAAAGTTGGACGCTCTGATGGCGCATAGACAATTTCAATAGAGGATCACTCTAACCAAGCTAAGTGTAACCATTAATTAAAGTGTAGCTATCATTATACCGAACATACTGTATTTTCAATATATGCTTCTCCTCCTCTTTCTATATAATTTTGAATTGTCTACTTCTACGCGCCATAAAAACATCCACATTTTTTGGTTACACTGTTTTAGTAGAAAGTTAATTTATTCTAGCAGATGAATTTTGGATAAATTGCAAGGGAGGACGTTGTGAGGTATGGAGGCCTGTTAGAAGTATGTTACAATAATCCAGATAGGAGAGTATAAGGACATGCATTAGAGTTTAGCAATAGATTGACAGAGGAAGTAGGAAGTGTGACATTTTAGACACACCATGAATGTGAATGGAGAATACTTTCAGAAATATTCATATCAGCTTTCTCACAACCAATATACAGTAAATGTACATTAAAGGAAATAGTAAAATTCTGACCAGTGCTGTTCCAATAAAATGCAATAAGAAAGAAGACAGCTCCTATCGACGCTTGGTGGTGACTCCAACCTTCATAAGTGAGTGCAAGTATTTATGTACGAGCTGCCTACACAGGTCAAAAAACATAAATAATTCAAGAACAATAAATTGGGTATGAACCCTCATTTGTTTGCACTATTATTTGTATGCAATTTCGTCTTTTAATACATAGCCTCACCAAGTGTGTCTTCTTTACTCTTAGACTTTATCTCCTTGGATAATCACTATTTGCTGTGATTTCTCGTTGCTGACATTTACAGCGTCACTACTTGTATCCATTGACATTGTTACAATACAATCTGGTCTGTCTGGCAGCATCAGTGTCCCCTTGAATTTGCTATTATGTATTCCTGGGTATGCACTACTATGGATAAACTAACTGTAGAGACTTATGCAGGATATGTAGCATTCTCACTACTTACTGAGATCATTGATACATGTGCTATATTGATTTCTGGTTATATCCTAGGAGTATTTTATGTCAGTGTTCCCATTAGAGTTTTTCCAACGTTTTGGGATAACTATCCTTATGTGTTTAATTGATCTTAACTACAAGAGGCTATAACTTGATACGGTCATTGAACCGTGCCTCAGGGCCATCACTGAGCACATTTGTGCTAGTCCTTTTTCAGGATGTATAATCTGGTAATTTGTACCTTTTCCTGTATATAGCTATTAACACATAGTGATATTGGATGTGCTATTAGTGTGACTGTACGTCGTTTTGTGCATTTTCACAATTACACCTAGCAGCAGTGTATGGGTTAATTTCCCCACACTTCACCGCTTGGCGATATAGATGCCAGCTTAGATTGGTAATTTATGACTTTTTGCCCTCGGCAATACACCCCCCAGACTCAGTATCGACAGAGTACTCAACTGTGAGACTGCCGGTTTTATTGATAATAAGCGCATTCCACCAATAGGTCTGTGCCTAATTCTGTTGGGGTTAAGTCAGATCGAGGATATATACCAATGTGCTTAGGTGTATTTCCTTTCATTTTTGTGTTCTTTATTTTGTAGACATACTTAGCACGGTTACTCAAGTCTACTTTTGTGTTGGTATGCCATTTTAGGGGGTGGCCATGGATTTGTTTACCACTCCCCTCTGTACAATTATCTATTTTAACTTTGTATATTAATTAAACTATTTTATATATCTCACAACCCAATTTACAATTGGTCTGAGTGCATTCAGGGGGGAATCTTTCTTTCGTTTGCTCCTTCTGGTCCCAGACCACAGACCGCAAGTCACTGCGTGGCGTCCGGTCACCAGTGTACTAATGCTGTTGTGTGCTAAGCGGAGCGTCTTACCTACAGCACAACAATCTATCAGGGGTCAGGGGCATAGCTGGGGCCTGCAAGGGAGATCTGAGGCATGTAAAATAAATAAATATTTAAGAGACGCCGGGACTATAATAATAACAGGGTATACAATTGGCAATGGAAAAGTCAACAGAGAGAAGGCAGATGCTGGAGGGTACCACGTTCTCAAGAAGGTACCACACAGGTACTGGATACTATGGATTCCTCAGGGAGCGATTCATCCACTGGTGTACCACATTTTTTAGATCAACACCTGCCCGGCGGAGGACACGGAGGACGCGGAGGGCGGGTGGAAACATCATGGCTCAAGGACCATCCCAGAGAGCGATGCAGACTCGATCACTAGTGCTCTGGGGATCAATATTGCCAACAAAACACTGCCAACAATGACCAGGTAGGGGTTCTTAATAAAGGGCTGTCTTTTGTTTCTACGAATTTTACCAATGTACTCGATCTAGATATAGACATGGCTCGGTTTTATAGGAATCTAAAACTTAAAGGGTTCTTTATTAAACATCCATCCTCGATTCAAGCATCAATTCCCAAAGTAGAACCTGATGCTCCTTTCCATTTACTTACAGAGGAATGTAAAAATAAAAGTAAGTTCAACCCTCCTGCCACTAATCATGTGATCGAAGCATTTATTAATTTGGTTCAAAAAGATATAGAGACCTTGAAAAAGAGTTCTCAATCATTTCTCTAAAAGGTAGAAAATTATTATTAAAGAATTAGTAGAAGATTCTGAGATAATGATCAAACCAGCCAATAAGGGCGGTGCAATTGTACTAATGAACAGGTGTGATTATAGGACTGAAATTTTAAGGCAACTTGCTGATACCAACAGTTATAAGAAGGTAGCCCAGAACCCCACTCCGGAAGTGGCCAAAAAATCCTTAATGTAGTTACCCTTGCATATGAGTGTGGTTTATTATCCAAAAGACAAAAAGATTTCCTTATCAAAAAATACTCTATAATGCCTGTCTTGTATACATTGCCGAAGGTCCATACAAACTTAATGTCACCATTGTCGCCGGAACTGAAACTATTTTCCAACCATGTGCCATATTTTTTGACAAATTACTTAGACACTTTGTGACTAATTCTAAATCCTACATACAGAAGACATCTCATATTCTCACTAACATCGATTCCATAACACCTCTAATAGATGGATCCCTCCTGGTCATTATATGTAAATAGTCTATATACGTCTATTTCCCACGTAGCTGGGATCTCTTCTGTTAAGGAGACCATGAATCAAGATGAATTATACACTCCCAGGGAAAGAATGTTAATCATTGACTTACTGAGTATCATTCTTTATGAGAATTTCTTCCTATTTGAGGACACATACAATGTACAGACGCAGGGAACAGCCATGGGTCCAATGTAGCACCCACATACGCCAACATCTTTATGGCCAAATTCGAAGAAGAACATGTTTTTTTTCCATCCTACAGTATGTTTATGGCACATGGGCTTTTGTGGGTGCGCTACATTGATGGCGTGTTCATGATATGGTTAGGGGACGCATCAACACTGATGAGTTTTGTCTCTGCCATCAATGATGCTATGGATACCATTGGCTTCACCTGCGCACACAATGATACTGCTATCCATTTCTTAGAAGCCCTATTAGGATTGTGGATCACAAATTGGTATCTCATATCTTCACTAAGTCCACCGTTCGGAACAATCTATTGAATTATTCCAGTTTCCATCCACCTGGTACAATTAGAGGCTTACCTTATAGCCTCAGTATTCTCACACAAACCCCTCATTTCTTATAAACGGGGAAGGAATTTACGGGACCAACTAGGAAAATCAGACATTGGGGGCTCGGGATTTAAACAGACATTTCTAGGGACACATAAATTAGGGTATTTAAAATGTTTTGGGTGCAGCCAATGTGGCAGCATTCAAGAAGACTCAACTTTTCAAAACCCGCTCACGGGCAAACAATATAATCTTAAGGATTTCTTTACATGTTTATCTAAGTGTGTAATTTATTTAATCAAATGTCCATGTGGTCTGGGATATGTGGGAGAGACGACACAATTGGTGAAGGATATAATTCGACAGCACAAGGCTGCCATACAAAGATGTGATCCTGAGGCCCCTGTCGCCCATCACTTCACACACGCTGAACACAATGCTAGCTAACTAAGATTTCAGATTATTGATGGGGTAAAGAAGAAGCGGAGGTGGTGATGTACAAAGGATGCTTCTTCAGAAGGAAACCCAGTGGATCAGACGTCTGGCCAAATTGGTCCCGAATGGCATGAGTAAAGACCTGGTCTTGAGGTTTTTTTTCTATCCGACTGTTTCTCTCATTATTGATATGTGGTTTTCCATTTTGATCCTGTACACACCTAGTGCTTTCCCTTGTTTGTTGCCCCATCCACCTTTCTATTGGCTTTTAGGTTGCTCCTTGGTATGAAGCCTGTGGCGCACTGCTCTCTGACCACTAGTCACAGTTCTTGTATGGTAATCCCTCCTGTGACCACAGTCTACTCACCTCTATCCCAAGACAATGTGACCATGCTCTTGAATTGGCTGATTTATTATTGCCCTTTTATTTCAGTATTTTCTGCTTTGCTTAGATCCATCCCCCTATTCAATTATCTATTAAATTAAGACCACTGACTGTAGATTTTATTTTATTGGACCCTGCAACATATTTTTTACACTAAGTTATTTGACTTGTTTTTAACATTGATCTTTTATTTATTCACTTTTTTCTCTCCCTTTCATTCATTTATATTCCTTGGAGACCTTCCTGGCCATCAGCTGCTGTCCAGGACCATGTACTCGCATGCTGTCATCTTATCCGCACATGCGCAGTTAGAGCTGGTGATGTGCTCCTGTGTATTCATGGATCAGGGGACTCTGCTGAGGACTTGCAATGTCACCATGGCAACCACGGACGCATTCGCTACCCACAGTATCCCCCACGCATGGGCCTTCATCTGCCAGTGGTTCCCAAGCTGTTGATATGGGAAAATCATCAGCTTAGCACCATCAGCTGTGCTAATGCTGTGGAGTCCTAGGCTTTGCTTTCCTCCTATGGCAATTGGCCTTTAGAATGCAAGCCCACCAATGACATCATCACACTAGGCCATTATCTGCTCTGCAGAATCATGCAGTCGTTCAGCTTTACCTACACAGCAGGAGAGAGAGAGAGTGAGGATTATCCAGACACAGACCAAGGACTTTACAGTCGGATTTTGTATCTATTGAGAATTTAATTCTCCTACTAGAATTTGGACTCAGTAAACCTTTTTCTGATTATAGTTATTACAGTTTGTGTTTGGTTGTGTTTTATATAGTGGGGTTATAAGGGTTTAAGGAAGTACCTTTTGTCCCTTTGGACTTGAGGGAATGGGCCTGAGGAAGGGGTTCTCACCCCGAAACGTTGGTAACCCACCCACTACATACACCCCCCCTTTTTTTTGTTGTTCCCTCCTCCTCTTCTATTGTGGTATCCCTTACCTTGAATATTTGACTGCACATAACTATCCGAAGGGTTCATTTTTGTGTTTTTCCTGCCGACGTGACATTATTCCAGGTTTATTGTATATACACTTACACTTCAGCTATCTATATCCACACACTGCCGTCCCCTCTGCGTATACACAAACACACACACACAACTGCTCTACACACACACACACACACAAACACATCAACTCTGTAGCTACATCCAAACTGTGCTGCGGCTACGCACACAAACAACACAACAGCACAACATACACTGCAGCTCTGCACAAACACACATACAGAAACTCTGCAGCAACACCCACAGCTACACACACACAAACTCTGCAGCTAAACAATACACATACACTCTGCAGCAGCCACACACACACAAACTCTGCAGCAGCCACACACACAAACTATGCAGCAAGCTACACACAAACAACAAACTCTGCAGCAGCCACACACACACACAACTCTGAAGCTGCCACACACACACACAAAACTCTGCAGCAGCCACACCACACACACAAACTCTGCACAGCCACACACACACACACACACAAACTGCGCAGCAGCCCACACACACACACACACAAACTCTGTAGCAGCCACACACAGCACAAACTCTGCAGCAGCCACACACACAAATTCTGCAGCAGCCACACACACCAAAAACTCTGCAGCAGCCACACACACACACACACACACAAACACTGTAGCAGCCATACACAACAAACTCTGCAGCCGCACTCACGCACAAACAAACTCTTCAGCAGCCACTCACACACACAAACTCTGCAGCAGCCCACACACACAAACACAGGCAGCAGCCACAGACACACACACAAACTCTACAGCAGCCACACAAACAAAACTCTGCAGCAGACCCACACACACACACACACACACACACACACAAACTCTTCAGCAGCCACACACACACAAACTCTGCAGCCACACACACACACACAAACTCTGCAGCAGTCACACACACACACAAACTCTGCAGCAGCCACACACATAAAAACTCTGCAGCAGAGACACACTAGATAGACAGAAACTGCAGCTACAAACAAACTGTAGACAGACACTTACTTTGCAGCTACAAACACACTCTCTCCCTCCTCAACTCAATGGCTCTGTTCACGGAGGGAGGGAGAGGAGTCACTGCCTGGCTACTGCTTCCTGACCAATCCCCCGCCCTATCTGAGAGCTGTTCCTGCCTCCTGACCAATCCCCTGCCCTTTATCAGAGCTGTTCTGAAAAAAGGAAAAGCTGATTGGCTAGAAATAAACACTTTGCAAGCTGCCAAAAATTCCGGTCATTACTGAATGAATAATGACCAGAAATGTAACCAATCAGAGAGCAGAGATTTCAATAATGCCCGAAATTTTACAGCTTTAGCCTATAATGTTGTTTTAAACCTCTACGTGGTGATCGTTCTGTAGTTTTAATCAACATCTGATCTCTAAAAACACTGTTGTGTGTTTGTAATTTTAAAGAACAAGGTCGACTAGAGACTTGCTTGTTGAAAGTCCAGTCCTTTTTTGTCATGGATTTTCAGAATAAAGCAAGACATTTTTGTATAATGGGTGCTACTAATACAACTCTGAAGTAAATACTTTCTGTGTATGTGATTGTAAAAATAACTGGATTAAATAGTGATAGCTTTGGGATGTCCTCTAAAGGATATCTGTTTAGCAATAAAGTTTTCTCAATATTTAACAGTCTGAAAAATCTGGTTTTCTTTTCTTGTAAAAAGTAAATCTACCTCCTTTTCGTTGTCTCCAAGTGGAGATTTCCCATGCCACGATACTGTACTACTTTATATACCAAAATTAACATCTAATTCCTTTTTCTTAACAATATTGTACAACACTTTGCCTGCCGTCTTCGGGAAGAGTTTACAGCCTTCTATTTTATTTGCAGAAAGAAAAAAACCTTTTTGTCATCCTTATAGATGGAAAAAAAAGATTTGTTTTCATTTTGTTAAAGAAAACCTTTTTAATATTTTTACTTTATTTTGTGGTACGGTCAATTTGCTACACATGTTCTACTACTGTAAATATACAATGTTATAGTTAGCTTATCTGACACTGTAAGGATTACTGGAGATGAGTTTGCACACATTACCTGCCGAAAACAAAGCATGCGGGAAGGCGGGGAGGTGAGGCCGAGGTAAACACCATGTGGTTAAAACTGGATCAAAACTGAAAAAGTATCTAAAGTACTGAAATACAGTAACAATGTAATTTGACACTTACAATAAACATTGCAGCATTAGGGCTGAAACACTAATAGCACACTTGTTTTTTTCCTCAGGGTACCCTTACCGTCAGTTTGAGGCACCCCTGGGTTACATGGCACCTTGATTGAGAAACACTGATCTAGAAATACTAGCAATATACGTTTATCCCAAGCTGAAAGCTATATCATTTGCAAAAAAGGTAGAAATGTTTGTGTCATAACATTAGTGAAGGTTTGTTAGACAAAAGGGCATGCTACAATGCAACTATCTCGACCCCCTTCTTCTCAACCAAGCACTTTCTCGCCTCTGCAGGGGTAGGAAGGATGCCACCTCCCCCCCCCTCGGAATGCCGCGGGGCCATTTTTTTTTCTGGTAATTCCCCAGACTGCACCTGAGCTGGGTGTTGGTGTGAAATGTCCCCTGTCTGTGTATTAATTCTGAAACACTATTTTTTAATACATTGTTTCAATATACTTAACACATACAAACTCTGCAGCTACACCCACAACTACACACACACAAACTCTGCAGCTAAACAATACACATACACTCTGCAGCAGCCACACACACACAAACTCTGCAGCAGCCACACACAACACACACACACACACACACACACAAACTCTGAAGAGCCACACACACACACACACACAAACTTCAGCAGCCAAACACACATACACACAAACTCTGTAGCAGCCACACACAGACACAAACTCTGCAGCACCCATAACTCTTGCAGCAGCCCACACAACACCACACAACTCTGCATCATACACACCACCCCACACACCTACACCAACTCTGACTAGCACACCCAACACAACACACAAACTTCAGCAGCCAACAACACTACCCACACCTTTATCAGGCCACCCACATACATACAACAAGCACTCTGCAGTCAGCCACACAAACACAATCTTCATCAGTCCCCACACACCACAACTCAACTCTGCAGCATCCATACACAAGCAACTCTTCATCCCCATCTCACACTCACTCACACACACTCTTCAGCAGCCACATCACACACAAACTCTGCGCAGCCACACACACACAACTCTGCAAGCCCATACACATAGCCCAAACATCACAAGCAGCCACACACACACACAAAACTCTGCAGAGCCATCCCAACACAAAAAGCCACACGCACACCACAAACTCTCAGCTAGCACCCACACAAACACACAAACACTTTTTCAGTCAGCACCACACACACACTGCACCCACACACACACACACAACACACACACACACACACACACAACACACACCACACACACACACACACACACACCACACACACACAACACACACACACACACACAACACACAACACACACACAGCAACTCACAAACTCTGCAGCAGTCACACACACACAACAAAACTCTGCAGCAGCCACACACATAAACTCTGCACGAGACACACTAGATAGACGAAACTGCAGCTACAAACAAACTGTAGACAGACACTTACTTGGCAGCTACAACAAAACCCTCTCTCCCTCCACTCCTCACATGGCTCTGTTCACGGAGGGAGGGAGAGTATCACTGCCTGGCTACTGCTTCCGACCAATCCCCCACCCTATCTGAGAGCTGTCCTCCTCTGACCAATCCCTGCCCTTTATCAGAGCTGTTTCTGAAAAAAGGAAAAAGCTGATTGGCTAGAAATAAACACTTTGCCAGCTGCCAAAAATTCCTGTCATTACTGAATGAGTAATACCAGAGAATTAACCAATCAGAGAGCAGAGATTCAATAATGTATGCTTGAAATTTACAGCTTTAGCCTATATGTTGTTTTAAACCTCTACGTGGTGATCGTTCTGTAGTTTTAATCACATCTGATCTCAAAACACTGTTGTGTGTTTGTAATTTTAAAGAACAAGGTCGATCTAGAGACTTGCTTGTTGAAAGTCCAGTCCTTTTTTCATGGATTTTCAGAATAAAGCATGACATTTTTGTATAATGGGTGCTACTAAACAACTCTGAAGTAAATACTTTCTGTTATGTGATTGTAAAAAATAACTGGATAATATGATAGCTTTGGGATGTCCTCTAAAGGATATCTTGTTTAGCAATAAATTTTCTCAATATTTACAGTCTGAAAAATCTGGTTTCTTTTCTGTGTAAAAAGTAAATCTACCTCTTTCGTTTCTCCAAGTGGAGATTTCCCATGCACGATACTGTACTACTTTAATATACCAAAATTAACATCTAATTCCTTTTTTTCTTAACAATATTGTACAACACTTTGCCTGCCTCTTCGGGAAGTTTTCAGCTTCTTTTATTTGCAAAGAAAAAAAAACCTTTTTGTCATCCTTATAGATGGAAAAAAAAAAGATTTGTTTTCATTTTGTTAAAGAAAACCTTTTTAATATTTTTACTTTATTTTGTGGTACAGTCATTTGCTACACATGTTTCACTGTAAATATACAATGTTATAAGTTAGCTTATCTGACCTGTAAGGATTACTGGAGATGAGTTTGCACACATTACTGCCGAAAACAAAGCATAGCGGGAAGGCGGGGAGGTGAGAGCGATAACACCCTGTGGTTTAAAAAACTGGATCAAAACTGAAAAAAGTATCTAAAGTACTGAAATACAGTAACATGTAATTTGACACTACAATAAACATTGCAGCATTTGGTGTCTGAAACACTAATAGCACACTTGTTTTTTCCTCAGGGTACCCTTATTCACGTCAGTTTGAGGCACCCCTGGGTTACATGGACCTTGATTGAGAAACACTGATCTAGTAATACTAGCAATATACGTTTACCCAAGCTGAAAGCTATATCATTTGCAAAAAAGGTAGAAATGTTTGTGTACTAACATTAGTGAAGGTTTGTTAGACAGGGCATGCTACAATGCACTCTCTCGACCCCCTTCTTCTCAACCAAGCACTTTCTCGCCTCTGCAGGGGTAGGAAGGTGCCACCTCCCCCCCCCACCCCCCTCGGAAGCCGCGTGCGCATGTTTTTTTCGGTAATTCCCCAGACTGCCCCTGAGCTGGTTGTTGTGTGAAATGTCCCCTGTCTGTGCATAACTGAAACACTATTTTTTAATACATTGTTTCAATATACTTAACACATACAATGTTCAGAGCCATTAGCTCTGTGTATTCAGTGTTTATAAGTTTGATAAACCACAGAGTATTGGACCCTGTGTCTGTGTGTTACAACACAAAATATCAAAATTGAATAAAACCCCAGTTAACCATTAACACCCCATCAGTTGTAGACCTGTCATAATGGCAATCACAACAAAACATTACAGTTTAAGCAGAGGGGCACCATATCCACAGGTTTACTTTAAAGCAAGAAACCACGCAGAGCTCTATTAAGGAAAACAAAAGCTGCAGCACATTGATTGATTCCTTGCTTGTAAAGTTGGACACAGTGGAGACAGAGCAGCGAGCATGGTGCTCCAAGATTAAGTTTAAAGAAGCAAAGGAATCCACCGTGAGGCGCTAAAGTAAATAAAACTGGATGCAACTTCTTTATTGCTTGCCTGATAAAGTTGGACACCGCTGAGACAGAGTAGTGGGGGCGGGTACACCTTTAAGCCAAAACCACAGTGAGGCTCTTAAGCAAACAACCTGAGTGCTCAATATCAACACACACCTGTACCTTTATTTTGTTTAAGTGCAGTACAACAAAATTGAAAACAGTCCATTTTTCAGACCTTCAATTGAGAACTGTATCAAGCCATAAAATGCAATGCTTCATTTGAGTCTCTGTTGCCATATTGTCTATACAATTGTCTATAACTACTGGCAACACATTCCTTAGAATATTTATGTACAGATGTAGCCAGACTTACTATTCCCATGGCCGTGAGTGGACCAGTGACCTCCCTAAAGCTGCCTAGATAGGTTAACGTCTGCAGAGTTCCATTGGAAAAAAACAGACCCCCCCGCAGTGCCGTTGTGTCCGCCACCTCCCCCAGCTCCTGGTTTTAAGGGTTTCACCTGCAGCTACAAGAACTTAAGGCTAGACACAACATTAATTGTTCAATGTTTTAACACTCCCATTAATCCCAGCATTTTTTATCGCCTTCACTAGTATATCTTGTGTTAGCTGACTTCATAAACTTGCACTTTAAAGCATGCCAGAGAAATTTGATAGCCTTCATAATAGAGGATCGTATAAGTATAAAGATAAACACGTTATTGTCATTTCACATAAACAAACATTGCCATATGATGTGTCGTTCATACTGTTACTGATACATTTTAGAATACATTTTATATATATATATATTATATATATAAACACAGAACAAAATCAGCGGCGAGATAGACCAAATTAATAGAAAGAGTGATAATTAAATAATCACAAATAGTAATGATGTTCTTTGACAAAATACTATAACAGTAAGAACAGATATAATTGCCTAGTTGAAATGTACCTAGAAGAAAGGGGTGTGTACATACATATAAGTAGGCATCAGTATAATTGATTAAATAGTGGATACTGAAGAAGTCCAACAGGATGGGTAATAGTCCTTGGGATGTTCGCTGCTTCTTGTAGGATAACCTGCATCCACATTGATCTGTAGAAAGAAAAAAGAGAAGCGAGTGTCCCATTGTGCAAATCTATTAAAAATTTAATGCCAAAAGATCATTGAATGTACTGTACACTCACAAACGGAACTGAAATTCAGCAGTGTAGAGAAATGAATCTCTGGTGGTATATCAGACGCACCCGGATCTACTGACGACTGACGTCATCACAGCACGCTGACGTCCACGAGCTCTCTAGCAGCGCTCCAGCCGCATGGTGCGCTCTTATACCAGAAGACCTTATTCACATGCATATGATCTGGCAGCTGGTATTTTCTCTACTCATTCTGTGCTGTGCTGGTTAGAACAGGGGACCTTTCGTATACACATCTTGGAGGACTGGCATTTACCAAAGGAGTAACCACCAGAGATTCATTACTCTACACTGCTGAATTTTCAGTTCGTTTGTGAGTGGGCATTCAATGATCTTTTAAGTTGGCATACATTTTTAATAGATTTGCACTATGGGGCACGCGCTTCTCTTTTTTTCTTTCTAATATTTATATATATATATATATATATATATATATTATATACAGCTCAACCCCCTTATAACGCTGTGTTTGGGGTCCAAAGTCAACACATCGCGCTATAAGCGGATCGCGTTAGAAATAATGTACAATTGTATGCATTGTAGAATAAGTATTTAAGATACCACTAATCGTGTTGTAAGTATTCATAAATACAAAAATTGGGAGCCATGCTTGCAACGCTATAAGCGGATTCGCGTTGTTATGATTGCATTATAACGGGTGGTTGAGCTGTGTATATATATACACAAAAAGAAAAAGAAGGTCAAATAAGGGAGCACTCAAATAGTATGTAATAGAAAAATGGAAAAAAATGGGACTTTTATGCAATGCATAATAAAAACACAAGAGACAAACTCAAACACATACCAAATGAAAAACTGCTGCAAAATATAATAATTAACTTAACACAAATCAAACCCTACCTGAAAGGACCAAATAGTTAGAGTTCCAACAACAACATAACAGACCAGGGGGAAAAATTCCCTCTAGTAAATGAACAAAGATCGGCCGATCAAAGTGAGAACTCAACAGTAATATAAATGGACAAACCAGAGCGGCAGAAAAATTAGTCAAAAACTGTGAATCAGATTATCAAAGCATTACAAAATATAACATATGAATAACAACATAACAGTCACACAAAAAATCACTCCTGGGGGAGATGTTAACAGCTGTGTGATAGTGAAAGAAAGGCGCTAGCACTAATAGTGTTCACTAAAATAAAGTGAATAATACTTAATAATCAAGTGATACAAAATAATAATAAAAAACGTGACAATAACGTGAAAAAGATAAATTGAATTAAAAACCCCTGCTCAAACCCAGCTGGTAGGGAACTGTTTCTTGGTCCCCAAATGGTAGAATTCCGTCGCAATCCAGGGGAGCATATAAGGGAAATAAAAAAAAAAACATTCTAAGTGTAGACAATAAGACAAAATGTGAATTCGCTAGTTAGTGTTTCTTGGCTCGTATGCACAGCCTACTCACAATAGTAGTAATAATAACGGGCAATTGGGAACAATAATCTACGAGAAGACTTCTACTTAGTTGGTGGAAGACCCTCCAATCTCAGCCAAACAGCGGTATATGGACATGTTGCGACATGTCACTTCGGTTGGTTGCGCACCGTCACTTCCGGTTGTGAAGCAGGGACAGAGATTGCAGACCCGATCCAACCGGAAGTGACGTGTCGCACCAACCGATAGACGGTGCAACTGACTGGAGGGAGATCAGGAGGACAGAGAACTAATCACAGCAGAGCGTCTCACGCATTGATTGCAGAACCGGAGGCGGGTGGTGAGCCAGGTCCACAGTCATCTCTCTTTCCTCACAGTGTTGTGATATATGCATTATTTGAATGTTTTATTGTAAGTGTCAATTTTAAGCCCTATAAAAAGTTACGTTTTAAAGATTGGTCTGCACTATGGTATTTTCCCTTCCTTCCATATACCTTTTGCTGCTGAGAATGGAGGTCTTCACCCCAACTGAAGTAGAAGTTCTTCTCGTCCAGATATTGTTCCAATTGCCCATTTTTTATCTACAATCTTGTTAGGTGCTCTGCATACGAGCCAAGACACACTACATAGCGAATTCATATTTTGTCTATTGTCTACACTTAGATGTTTTTTTGTTTTATTCCCTTATATGCTCCCCCTGGATTGAACGGAGATGGTAACATGCAGCAGAAAATACCCATGGCTTAAAAATAATAATAAATATGAGGGTAAAGCCACAAGGGTTAAGTAACAAAGACCCATTAAAGATGCTGGAACAGCCTACTGCTGATGGTGAAGTAGCAGGCAGTAGTGAGATGTGAGCTGACAGCCCAGCAACAGTGGACACTAAAGCATAGAGGCAAATAAGGCAGTGAGGAAGTTCCCCTTAAGCTGACAGCCCGCGTAGCAGTGAGCACTGAAATGTAGGACAAGTAAGGCAGGTAAAGCAGCAAGTCCCATGTAGCAGCCAGCATCAGTAAGAACTGCAAGTCAAAGCTGAGGCAGACAAAACAGCACAGTACAGACCCTGCAGGGAGTCCAGCACAGAGGAATATAATCAGTGTAGTCCACACGTTCCACACGGATCTGGTATTAGGGGTAGTGAGGAGGTTGTCTCTGCCTCGCTCTATGCCGTTTCGCCAAAAAGGCTTCTTCCGGGAGAGGGGCTTAGGCATTCCATGTGTGCTCTTTAAAGGGTCTCCAAATTCGCGCCAAAAGTAACATTGCGGCCAGACACCAATCAGAAATTTCTGTGAATCACAATGCATCACTGTTGCTATGCTAGTGCAGAAGATCTCAAGCACTGAACTTAAGGAGACACAGCTGAAATGCCAAAATAAAGAAATGGTATATAAAACATGAATACTAAGGTGAGCTAAAGAGTACAGATATGGATAAAATAAAGAGTATTAATAGGAGAGAGAAGTAAATCATTATTATATAAAATTCTGAAGAAAAAAAAAGGGGGGGGCAACAAAATAACAAATAAACAGAATAGAGATTATAATGAATAAATAACAGAATTAAAATTAGCAAAATAAATATAAAATAATAAACGAGAATAAGAATTAAAGAGGACTGCAGAAATTAAAGAAACAAGCAAAACTGAGATAGTCTTTAGTCCGCTGGGATCATAGTACCCAACTGTTACTATCCATCTACATTCCTCCTAAGGAGAAGTTGTTCTATATTTACCACCACGGTATACCAATATTGATTATTATCATGGCAAAGCAACCAGGGACGCTGGGTCTGAATTATGCATATCATGGTAGTGTCGCGCCACCCAGTATCTTTTTAAACATACCATATCTTAACCATTTTTCAATATTCCGTGTATGCTGCAGGAACCCTTACACGGACTCCTGGTGGTCATACCAATGTCATCAAACCGCAGGACAGCTGAGATAATAGATAATGTTTTTAGATTTACAGTTAAGAATTTTTTTTTTAAATCCTCTAGATTATGGAAAACACTAGTTTGTGTGCTATCAGAGCGGAACATTGTCACATTTAAGAACCCTTTAAGTGGTTTTATTAAGGAACGTTAACTGATGGTGGAGTAGTTGTAATGACTCCTGACTAACATGTTTTAAGGTTAGGTGCCCTTCTACTTGTAGATGACTCTATCACCAGTAACAGGGAGATCCTAATCTGCCAGAAGAATATCCCAATGTTTTTGGAGAATATTCTTAGGCTGTTCTATTTTGTTGTTGTAGGTTCCAATAACCGAATTACTTTAGGAAGGTGTTTTTTAGACTAGGTTGCAAAAGATGTTCTATCCAATTTATAAAACATTTATTAAGACCCCGTTTAATGTGCGATCTTACTTAGCTTCTGGCTCTAAACCTATTAGACATCTCCCAGGTCCGCAGTATAAGATGTCCAGTTGTGAGCAATTACGGCGAGTCTAATTAATTCTCCATTGGGTATTCCCCTAATCTGGTTGTGTATGGGGTGAATAACTATCTGCATGTAATAAGGATTACAGGACTGTACGGCGCTTCTGGTGGATATCCGTAAGTAAGAACGCCCTCAGAACCAATGGAAATACTGAGGTCAATATACTTAACACTGGTTTTACTCAATGTATAAGTAAGCTGCATTTATTCCTTGGTTTGAGAAACATGATGAAACTGCTTCCAGGGATTCAGTACCTGCCAAAGAATGAAAATATCATTGATGTATCTCAACCACAACACGCACTGGGACGTGAATTCAATTTGCATCCGAAAAAACTTCTTCATTCCCACCACCCCAGAAAGAGATTCGCCTAGGAGGGTGCACATGTAGCACCCAGGCCGTTCCCCTGATCGTAAATAATAAGTATTTTATAATAAAAAAATTATGTTTCAGAACAAAATCCAAAAGTTATTAATGTATGGTCAGATTAAACACACTCAGATTCTGATGGATAAAAAAAATTTGAGGCAAAAAATGCCATTTCATGGCGGATACTACTGTATTACATAGTGTTTCTACGTCACAATGACTAGAATTGTATCATTATCAACAAACCACACTTCCAACCGTGAAAGTTTATCCATGCTGTCCTTGAGGTAAGATGGCAAAGTTTCAACAGATAAACACAAAAATGCATCAAGGAAAAACGCTTATGGGCTCACATAACCCCCATCATCCCGAAAACATAGGTCTCCCGGGGGGTGGGAGATGTTTTTGTGGATTTTAGGCAGAAGATATAGCTTGGTTTACTGGTTGCTTAGTAATAAGATCGTTCAAAATGACGTTTAGTAATGACACCGCTCTGCCATGCCTCACGCAACCAAAATGTCAAGCTCCTCCTTATAATTTATTCGTAGGGTCACCCTGTAACTCTTTATAACAGTGTCTATCCCGTAGTTGTGTCTTCCCGTAGTTGTTTAATGTCTTCTGCTTCATATGAATAATTCTAGCCAGAGGACAATATTACACCCCTTTAATTACAATATTGGCAAAGATTTAAGTCTTTTATAGCCGTCCCTTCTGACCCAAAATATTACTCAGAGCCCGCTACCTCTGTCAATTTAGTAATATCATGAATTACCATATTCCGGAATACCTTCCACTGTTATACCGCTGAATAGGAGGCAAAGGTGGATCGTGCCCTAAAATTGCAACCGGTCCAATTCAGTCACATTGGGGTCCAGACATTATGCCTCCTGTTGTGTCGTAGAGGACACAGGATTCGGGATCAAGGCAATATATCGATTCTGAAGATTCTTCGTCATAGAGGGTTTTGAGGAAGGCTATGTGGAGTAGGAGTTTCCTACAAAAGAGTTGGACATCTTTAATCACACTCAAAATATACACGCGATGTGTTGGTTGCAAACGATAAACCACGCTCTAATACTTGAGTCTGTAGTGTAGTACCAATCGGAAGATCCATCTCAGATGTAGTAGTCCTGATGATACAGATGTTCCTATTTTGGTATTATTTTCTTTCTTCTACGTAACTGGTTTTGAGTGACTCCATTTACTAAACCTTTCCCAACTTGTATCAGACAAATCCCGATCAAATTTATTTTTCTTCATCAATTCTCTCACTTTCATATTTCTCAAGTTCCATTTCAATTGTATCAAATACACTTTTATCCATTGTACCATATCTTTACACAACAACTCAATCAAGGATTGTTTCTTAACTAAAGTTGCTTCATCATTGACAATAAGTGTATTGATAAGTTCAATAGAACAGGTATTAATGCACATTCCCAGGTTCTTTCAGAACAAGATCATCAAAGGAAAAAGAGGAAAGTTTGTATCTAAGCCCCCTCGGAATCATTTTAAAATCCAATAGTTACACAGGGCTACTTTATTCCACCATACTCTGAGTCTTTTCCTCATAGACAGTAATAACTCTTATATTTGATCCTGATCTGAAATTGTACCGGATGTGCGTGTCAATTCCCATATCATCATTAATAGAGAGATCCTTGCTGCATTAGGAAGACGCTTAGATTCATTGCTAGCAAAGTCCATTTCAAAATAAATGTCAATCAGAGATGATTGAGCAGGCACCTGGAAATGGCTGAAGACCAGCCTAAGTATATAAATTAACACACAGACAATGGTGCCGCAGTCAAATCAACTCTGAAAGACCTAATAATACACAACCAGATATCACTTTTACCGTGATATCTGGTTTGTATATTATTAGTTCTCTCAGAGTTGATTTGACTGCGCACCATTTCGTGTTTAATTTATATATATCATTATATTTAAATTATGTAGTGACACTTAAGATGGCAAAGTGTTGAAAAAGCTTACATTGATTCTAAAAAAACATTTACGAGAAGCCACATCAACCATTAGATTACATGACGATACAGGCAGGTAAGGATCACAAGGGATGCGGCAGGAGACACCATGTTGCCAAAGCTTTCACTGCAACACTTTTGAATTTTTAAAGACATTCGTTTGGAACGAAGAAGGAATAAAAGAAAACAGTGAATACTTGGTCACCTACAATTTACAGATGACATTGTTATTTTGCCACAAGTCCAATAGACCTCCAGCAAGAAATAAGAAAGTCACCGAAGCAGTGTAAGAATGTGGCCTGCATCTGAATCTCAGCAAGACCAAAGTGAGTTTCAACAAATTTGTCAACTCTGCAAAGATCAAAATAAATGGAATAGAATTAGAAGAATCGAAGGACTATATCTCCATCAATTAAGACGGATGGGAACCTTTTGAATTAAATCAATAGAAGGAAGATGGGATGGAGTGCATTTGGAAGAACAATACAATTCTTTCAAGGGAAACGTCCACTGTCCACGTCTTTTTCCTCAAGAGGAAAAGTTTCGACCAGTGAGACTACAACCAAGCCATTAAACAAATGGGAATCCTGCAATGGATAATGGTGATTCAACAGAACCTGTGCAGTGGGTCTCTGTATCAACAGCTATGACTAGTACCAAGGCAGATCAATGTAAGAATGAAGATACTATATATCTCTCATCTCTCAATGCGAAGGGCTATATTATTCACTTTTAGACATTGCATATAAGAATCTGCTCATCTTGATTGAGAAATACACTTTTCCTATTTTCTTTTCTTGATTTCTGGCAAATGATGACAGTTCCATGGGCCTTGCAGTCACGGCTGCAGACAGCTGCACAGCTCCTCCAAAAGTGAGTACCAGTATTACTCTCCCTGCAGATTGCCCATTTCAAGCGAAGGATTAATGCTTCACGTCCCATTCAAAAAGCATGGATCCCGGCACACGTTTCCTTCTGGAGGCGCAAAACGTCTGTGCTTGCGGCAGCGGAGGGGCCAAGATTGGCTCCGGTTTTTCCTTGCTCTTTCGGATTGATCCGCAGCCACATAATATAATACAATACAGGCCTACCGATATAACGTAGCCTGGGACCTGAGCAGTATGTAAACGAAAATGTACTTAAAGTGACAGCACACTACTTTTTCCACTTATCGATGCATGTACTGTACTGCCATCGTCAGAAACATGCATAACTGATGTAAATAACGCATTGAACAGGCTCTATAGTCCCCGCCTTGCGCACGCTTCATACAGGTAGGAGCCGGTTGATTGCTGTTCAGGACAGTGCGACAGGCCATGCGTGAGCTGCGCGTTTGCCTATTGGGCGATATGTACTATCTCGCGGTGTACTTAAGTGAGTGTACTAAAGCGGGGTATGCCTGTATACCATAATAAGCATTTCTTGTATAGCGCTGCTAGTTGTACGACCAGTGCTTTCAGAGAAAGCTTTGCAGCCACAGGTCCCTGCCCAGTGGCGTTTACAATCTATTTGTTTTGGTGCCTGAGGCACAGGGAGATAGGTGACTTGCCCAAGGTCCAAGGAGCCACACTGGGATTGAACAGGCTCCCCTGCTTCAACTGTCAGTGCCAGTCATTACTCACTGAAGCCACCCTCTCCCTGTGACAGTAGGTGTTGCTACAACCCTCTATTATGTAATGCATCTCCCACGTTTCTTTGTCACACTACATCAAGGCAAAAGTCCCCAGTGGTGAAAGTTCCCACTTTACCAACTTCCCTTTCTCAAGAGACAGCAACTTCACTTTACTGTGAGTCAACGCCCTGTTGAACTGCCACTCTCTGCGGACACTTGGTGGCCTTTACGTGTATTAGTACTTTTTACCTGACTTTCCAGCATCTTTATTACAGTCTCCACATGAAAAACTGGTATAAAACCATTACAGAAATTATGTGATAAATATTTATATTTGTGGCTCATTTGCAGCTGGTCGCACTAGCTGCATCCATAATTCAAATAAATGCTGGGGATTTACACATAGTTTTTCGCTGTCCACGGGACAGTAAGATTGCTAAATCTTTTATTATTTTCTTATCACCATTTCCCAGCAAACACATAGCGCAAACAGTCATTTCTAATCGAATTCGATACTCATAATCCGATTTTTAGTCATCCCCTGTTTTTCCTAGAATTATTGTTTAATATTTATGTAAATGTGAATATTTGTATTTATGAGATGTTACATATTTATCCCCGGCAGGTGATGTTCTATCTTTATCTTTCAAGAGATCCAACAGTGTTTAAAGATACGTTTAAATGTTTGAAATGCTAGCATACCCTTTTGATTATCCAGAATCACATTTCTTAATAGTTCAAAAAAAGGTTACATTCTCTTAATACCCGTGTAGCAATTGAATTAGACTTCCTTACAAAATCATGCTGGTCTTTACAACCTCATGATAATAGAAGCTGTTTCCGTGACACTTCTGAACATGGGTGAAATGGATATTAGAAAAATCTCATTTATCTTCTGCTTTATTTCTTGATAGAGGGTCTTCACATAGCTATTATGTGAACCAGACCGGCAAAGGCCATCTCATTAGTTTTCCTTATCAAGATTGCATGGTGTTTTTTTTAATGGGATATCACTTACAGTTTAAATCAATTAGCAAAGAAAAAATTTTCTTCATCGGTTGCTCTCCGAGATGGATGTCTGACTCTATAAAAACAATATGAATCTTGTTTCCATAGTGCTACATGCTTCATCATGCTGAAATAATCAAGCTCGAAGGGGCACACAATACTCAAGCTGCAAGCAAAAAAAAAAAATCAAATAATTAAAAATAAGCGTAATGTTCATGCATAATATGTGTTTGATGTTTTTTTTCTTTCCCAACATTGTTTGAAACTACAGCAACAATTTGACAGCAATCAAGCTTTCATCAATTTGTCTACATTTTGTTTAAATCTGATATTCAACTCACCTCATTGCGTGGTTTCATTGAGAATATATGTTGAATGTTGTAGTTACTCGTGTTCTACCTACAGTAAACTGGCTGTTACTACTTACTTCATATTTGCACCTTGATAAAGAGCGTATCGCTGTGGAAACGCGTTGGTGAGGGCCTGTGTGCTCGTTTTTTGTGGCTGATGCTCTGATTCCTAAATGTTTTTATTTATGGGACACACTCTCTTGCAGTTTTTTCTCTTTTTCACTGTCCATAGTGTGTGCTCCAACTTTCCTTTTCCTGCCTGTTCGATTCGTGGAAAAAAACGGAAGCACTCACCTATGGAGGATATCACACAGAAGACTACATATTGAGTACATTACTCTTGTACACCCTTTTATTTGTCCACATTTGGCTTATATGTCTGGACACTAGCCAGTGGGAGTTGTTACTATTCCAGATGTGGAACCTCCCTCCAGCTATCGATTAACGTGGATAGTGGTGTAATATTTATTGACCATGGTCTATTCATTATATGTGATAATCCAAGGATTTGAACAGTGAATATTCAGTGTACTCAGTATGCTTACATAAGCAACTGATCTTTTTTGAGCACCATACAGTTTGTTTTCTATTCATTGTCGAATCATTCCTGTAAACATATTTTGCATGACACTTTAAAGATTGTGGATTAGGTAATCGTGCAGCAGCACCTGAGTATGATTATGAATTGCACTACAGGGATCAAAAACAAGAAAGCACAATTAATATTGTATAGACTCTTAAATGATCATTCATAAGCCCATAACTCACTTGCATTTTCCCGTATTATTCAATAAGGAATTTCAAGCATAAGAAACTGAGCTAGTACAGAAAAGATATAATACACACAACAAAATCACAGTCCTTCACCACCCCCCTAACGGGAGAGGGAAAGGGTGATACAGCTATCTGAATGATCTTTTTCTAAACATCCCATACACATATTGGCGCTAGTTCACACCCACCCAGTTGCAAGTCAAACAGTATGCTGCATAATGCTCTGGGTAGCTCAAAGAGCAACACTACACATGTTGTGTAATCGAGCGATATGTTTGCCCATAGAGCCGGAGTGTACCGACACTGAATCATCTCGCTATAAACCAATTTATAGCATGTAGTGAGGCATAGTACACTTACTGAACAGTGTAGTTCCAATCAGCACCCTGGTAGCCCATGAAGGGAGGATAGGGTTAAAGCTCCTTGCGATGGCTGAGCCACTATCTTCTCTCTGATTACAACCAACATGTGTAGTGTTCTCTTGTAGCTACCCAGACCATTATTGCATCATACGTATTGACTGCAACTAAGGTTGTGTGCACTAAGCTCCAATATGTGTACACGGCGACACACTTTATTCGAGCTTGGCTAGTCCCGAAGTCGGGTATACCCGGGTAGTATTGAGGTTTGACTGTTTTCTGCGCCCGAGAACATTGAGTTTTTTCCAAGCAGGGATTGAAGCATTTTATGCCGCTGGCTGCAATACTGCACAGTATATATATAAAACTGCATTACAATTCATAATTTATGCCATCTGGTAGACACGCGCAGCTATTGCAGCCTATTAAATCCTAATCATTATCATTTACAGTATCAGCGCCCATCAGCCCAGGCATGGAACCCGGCTGAGGCAATGCAACGGGGCTTGTCAGAGGTTAGGAGCGGCTGCGCATTCCAGGTATCTGCAGGTCATACCGGATATTTGCTCGAATAAAGTGTGTCGGTGCAGTATGTGGATGTTTATTGAACAAGATCATTCAGATAGCTTTATCACCCTTTCCCTCTTCCCGTTATGGTTGTGGTGGTGAAAGACGTTGATTTTTGTGGATTAATTATCTGTTACGTTATATCTCCTTGGATATCCTATTTGCTGTGATTTCTCGTTCTTCTGAACATTATACACAAGTCACTACTTGTATCCATTGACATTGTTACAATACAATCTGGTCTGTCTGCAGCATCAGTGGTCCCCTGAATTTCTTTTATGATTCCTGGGTATGCAACTAACTGGATTAACTAACTGTAGAGACTTATGCGGGATATGTAGCATTCTCATACTTACTGGATATCTGATACATGTGCTATATTGATTTCGGTTATATTCTAGAGTAGTTTTATGTCAGTGTTCCCATTAGAGATTTTCCAACACGTTTTGGATACTAATCCTTATTGTTTAATTGATCTTAACCTAAAAGGCTATAACTTGATACAGTCATTGAAACCGTGCCCGGCCATCACGGGCACATTTTGTGCTTAGTAATTTTTCAGGATGTATGACTGGTTTATTTGTACTCTTTCCTGTAGATAGCTATTAACACATAGTATATTGGATGTTGCTAATTAGTGTGACCGTACGTTGTTTTGTGCATTTTCACAATTACACCTAGCAGCAGTGTATGGGTTAATTCCCCACACTTCACCGCTTGCGATATGTGCCAGCTTAGTTGGTATTTATGACTTTTGCCCTCGGCAATACACCCCCCAGACTCAGTTATCGACAGAGTACTCAACTGTAGACTGCTGCGGTTTTATGATAAAAGCGCATTCCACCAATAGGTCTGTGCCTAATTCTGTTGGGGTTAAGTCAGATCGAGGGATATATCACCAGTGTCTTAGGTGTTTTCCTTCATTTTTGTTGTTCTTATTTGTAGACATACTTAACACGGTTCTCAAGAATTCACTTTTGTGTTGGTATGTATTTTAGGGGGTGGCCATGGATTTGTTTCCACTCCCCTCTGGTACATTATCTATTTTAAATAACTTTGTATATTAATTAAAACATTTTAATATCTCACAACTCAATTTACCTTGGGTCTGAGGCATCAGGGGGGAATCTTTCTTTCGTTTGCTCATTACCCTCTATCCCCTTTTGCACCTGACGCAACTGTTTACAATCCTTACTCAATTATACACTTTATTGATGCGGGAGCCTTCCTCATACCCTTCCCCTCATTTTTAGTCTGGGACCAGAACACAGGATCCATTGACTTTAAGGAGACACTCAAGATGGAGCTCCCTCAAAGGCGCACTTACGGTAGAGAAGAGAGAGCTTGGGACGGACGCCGACATGTGGGCTCATCACATGTTCCTATTATTCTCATCTCCATTAACTTGTGTGCGGTTCTGAGACCAGGAGTGAGTAACCATGTCACCAACGATCTCACACAGGGGTCGTAGCACTACTCAACACCCACATTTGTGCGGTCTTGCTTTGTAGACACTCAGTGTTGTTAGGTGCCCCAGGGCACCCTCAATACTTTGGGGATTCCCAAAAGGTATTACGAGTGTGGTGGATATTTGGGGTGGAACTATATATATATATATTACAGTGTCGACAAACCCTATCATTTTGCACGCCCGCGGGACGAGTGGATTTACACATGTGGGGTGAGCTCCTATTGGCCCAAGTCGCACACGTGTCGGTACTAGGTGGCCAGTAGATTATTTTTTTGTTTGCGAGGTAGTAGTTTTTTGGTGATTTTCGCCACTTCTGTGTTGTGTATATATATATAAAATATATATCACACACAGAAAAATATTTTAACCAGATGGGGATCCAGGAAACGAGACGCACACAGTTCAGGGAAATCCAAATAGATGTTATTCAAGTGACAATCATAGCACGCATCCAACGTTTCGGGTCATCATACAGTGACCTTCCCCGGGTCGTTGAGTTGTGTGAATGCTAGTGTCTACACCCTTTATGACCACACCTCAATTACCCAAGTGATCGAATAATCATGCTCACCTGTGTTTAAAATAAAAAGCCAAAAAAACCGCCAAACTGCTTGTATTACTAGCTGCTGTTGGAGCCGCAAGCCTTGAGCTGGAACGCACCCCCAAAACCACTCTTAATCAGGACGTAAAAACAGTGCTTGTGGTACTATGGTGCCCACCAAGGCTCATTCGAGTCTGTCAGGGTCTATGATCATCATCAACACTAGTGCTAGGTAATACCAATAGAACACCTCTAGGTTGATGTATAATAAAAGTTCCAAATGCTATCTTAACAAACCCAAAAAACATTGTTGTATATCTATGCAAACAATCCCTGGGTTAGCACATCAGTCTGAACCCCAACTCAACTGTAGCGCTCGTGTGCACCTTAAGGGCAGTGTAATCACAAATGTGATACCCACTGCTGCCAATTATCTCGATGTGCACAGCACAATAGAAACCTGTGCGACAAGCTCCCTATTGGCTCACAATATCACACATTCAATCTACTGTTTAGAAATTCCTTATGCAAAAAAATGTTCATTTTTATTGAATAAAGGGCCCACAAGACACACAGCAGAAAGTATATAAAACAAAACACATTACTATAATTAAGCACTTTTTAGTTATAATGTTGCCATGGTCTTCACCTATAGAGAATAGCACAGTACATGGATTTGATCTTATTTACAATAATAATATAATAAAATGATTGCATATAACAAGATAATTAGAGATTGTACTATAGGATAGGGAAACGCATGTAAGTGCTATAAGAAATATATATATACACATATAGGCACAACCGTTTCATTAATTACACTAAAATTAACTACACACTCACTCTTTCTCTCATGTTAACGCAAATAAAAATCAACTGTATATTGATGAAAAGCCCATTAAACAGCACCAAACAAATATAAAGTGCGTGGTACACAAAACCACGTTGAAAAAAGTGAACATAAAGTATCCCAACACAGAGGAATTGTCTATAATATAAATAATCATCAACAAAGGCAAGCAATCCCAAATGCAATTGTCATTAAGGCCAAAGGAGCCATTATAGTCACGAAGTTCAAAAGTGTTCTGAGCTCCTTTGTATAAGAGTTCCTATTTCTGTCCCCCCTCGACTGGGCACTGGGATTTGTCAAAGCATACATCTGAAGTTGCAATCTGAGTGTTTTTGATCTCTAAGTGCGTGGCACCGGAAGGCATTTGAGTCTCCTGGTCACTCTTGATCTGGATGACAGTGTCTTTTCGTTACGTTGACCTGGGAATGGCAAGTACGTTCCTTTAACATCTAACTGTGTTTTTTCCAATGATAGACCAACCCACAGCGCATTTGATCAAGTTTTAATCACAACTTGGGACACGTTAAGGAATTGTGTATTTTACATCTTCCACCCACTATGTGATGACATATGTTGATCCAACCTGCCATGTATTGACATTTTGTACAAACCCTACTATTTGTAAGAGCCTGGGTTTGAGAGTTATCCATGTATTCTTGTGGCATATTTGTTCAAAGATCGGATTGAGTAATATGTCTCCATTGAGGGTCTGACCGCTCTCACAGCAAAAAAGAGGTGGTTCTACAAATTGTCCTATCTTATCTTATATTTGTCGGACTCCAGTTCCGCTTCACACTGCATGCGTTGGATTTTTGTGTAGAAGCCGTACTGAATGACGATGACCATGAATCTGGCCTTTTTTCCACCTTTTGATGACTGCTTCCAGGTTTTCCCTCAATCCAGTTAGGTTAACAACCTCTGTCCAGTGCATACACTTACATCTGCGGTCTTTAACCCCCTCTCAGAAACGTTGCCATGGACATAAAGGCTCCCTCCAATAATAGGCTTGGATCATCTCTTATACCGTTTCATCCCCTTAGTATTGGAGGACAAAACAAATACAAAAGAAAAAGGAAAAGAAAAAAAAAGAAAACAAACAAAACACAAGAAAAATGAAGGAAAAAAAAACCCTCCTTTACCCCCCCCCACCCCCCCCCCCCCCCCCCCCTCCCCCCCCTTCCTGTTTTTTACCTCCCTCCCCCTTGCACACCTTTCTCCCCCCTCCTTCACCCCTCCCCCCCCCCCCCCTCCATCCCATCCACCCATCTCCCCGACCCCCCCCACCCCCCCCCCCCCCCGCGTTCCCCCCCCCCCCCCCCCCCCTTCCCCACCCGCTTCTCCCCTCCCCTTCCCCCTCGACCCCCTTCCCCCCCAAAATATATAGGTAACCTTTGGTGGGGAGGAACCGATGGTGAACTTGTTGCGTGGAGTATGGTGTTCTTGTCTTGTTCCCTTCTGATAACCGATGCGTAGCAGTCTAGCGCCACTCTTGTACACCATTGTGTCTAGCAGGATATTCCAGATCACTGTAACCATAGTGACTCTTAGTTTGGATGGTTATGATTCGATGTTCCAAAAGAGGTTAATTCATTAATGTTTCCCACTCCCTAAGTCAAAATGGTCGTCGATGGTGCCAAATACATTTTATATGTGGCCGTGCATATTGGGCCTCCTGTAAAATAGGGGTTTGCTCATAATGGTCCATTATAAATTGGCATATGAGGTGCCATGTTATAAGCCCTGGCTGTCCGCCACTCAATTGCAAATATAATTCCTCTCGAAATCCTGTTTTTAATTTTTTGTTAGAATATTTCGACACAGAAGTAAAGACGCTTGGTTGGCCCCCTGGTGTAATCTATTCGTCAATTTTGCTCCCATATCAGGACACCAAACCCTCACCAGGTGGGATGTTGTATATAGCTCGTTATACTCAAGCGTAACCAATATACTGTTAGATGATCAATCATCAGTTATGATACGCGCCATGAAGTCTGAAGTCTGTTGTATCCTTGACTAGGTTTGCTACATGCCACGGCTTGCAGTGGAAATACAAATATTGGGACAGTGTGCATATGAATATCAGCCGATTATTGGTCTGCCCTGTGATTGGTGACAGACTTGTGTATTTTTGGGTGTATTAACACTGCATTTGTGGATCTGTTGAGTGATCAAAAATTGCCAGTTTTCTATATCATCCCATAATACTCAGCTGTCACCATCCACCGTGCAACCAATAATCTCGGCTAGATCTTCATTCTGGCCCTCCACTTTCCAAATTGTGATTTCCCACTGCAGCGGGTTACATGTTATCCCCATACGTCAAGGTAAACAACTTCATGGCGCTGTATCATCCATTGATATTTGATCCATCTAACCTATAT
>WSYH01007649.1:0-32299 GCA_036426205.1 Ascaphus truei
TGCAGGTATTGGTGCTTGGTGGGACCGCTCGCACTTCCAAGCCGTCTGGTGCAGCTCGTGTAGCTCAGCGAGCAGATCCACTGTACGGGGGTGAGACCTCAGCTCTGCAAGGGTACACTCGGCGTGCCACGTTGTCGCTCCGTCACGGGATACTGCGTGATGACGTCACAGTCTCCGCAGCAGCGAGGGAACCGGCAGTGAGGCAGTCAAAGTCTCTCAAAGTCTCTCAAAGTCTCTCATATGCCCAAAATTACCACCGGGAGTAATACTAGCAGGGTGAAGCCAATGGAGGCAATGGCAATATTAAGGCACTAGATAAAAATCATCCAACATGTTTCGTAGAATAAACTACTTCTTCAGGGAATAATTTAGTCATTACCCAGAGGTCTTAAGTACCTAACAAAGATGTCTCATTCTGTGGTCAAACAATTAAAATGGACCAATCATCTAGACTAGGGAATGGTAAAGTGATAGGGAGATGAAATCATTACTTTTAAAACAACAACTTTATTAATACATATAAATAAAAAGATTTTATAAACAATAAACTAAACCTAGCATAAATATATTAAAAGCATGCTGGAATAAAAGAAACACATATATTAGTACTAAAATAAATAGTATCAATATAAAAGATGCAACTAAAAGTAACAATATAAATATACGTATAGACAATAGAAAGAGCAGGGAAAACAGGAGATCCGATTAGATCAGTGATATCCCTTGGGTTTAAGTGGAGAAGGGGGCTAGAAACGCAGCCTTAAAGTTCGTATCCAGGAACACGTCAGAAATATAAAAAACGGTTTTGAAAAACACAGTGTTTCCACACACTTTTTATTACACCACAACAAAGATCCGTCCAGTCTCACTTTTAAGGGGATTCAGTTTATTCCTGTAAATAGAAGAGGTGGGGACAGAGTTAAAACACTATCATCTAAGGAGACATATTGGATACACAAGTTAGATACTATGTCCCCTAAGGGGTTAAATGAGGATGTTGACATCTGGGCACTTTATTAAGAGGAATTTTTATTAAAAAAATTTTCTAGCCCCCTTCTCCACTTAAACCCAAGGGATATCACTGATCTATGTATCTCTGTTTTCCCTGCTCTGTTCTATTGTCTATACGTATTTATATTGTTACTTTTAGTTGCATCTTTTATATGATACTATTTATTTTAGTACTAATATTGTGTTTCTTTTATTCCAGCATGCTTTTAATTATTTATGCTAGGTTTAGTTTATATGTTTATAAAATCTTTTTATTATGTATGTAGTTAATAAAGTTGTTGTTTTAAAAGTAATGATTTCATCTTCCCTATCACTTTAACAATTACCTAGTCTAGATGATTGGTCCATTTTTAATTGTTTGACCAATGAGACATCTTTGTTAGGTACTTAAGACCTCTGGGTAATGGGTAACATCGCCCACTTTGTTCTATGGGAGGCCCATAAGGCCACCCTTAGAGACACTAATATCAGCATTGCTGGGAGGCAGAAAAAGAATGGGCATTCAATATAAAAAGGCCTAAACAAAATTGAAAAACTGACAAAATTACACCAAAAAGGGCCAACATGTGGATCTAATTATGTAAAGGATGGCCAAGACTGAACTGAATCTCCTTCTCATAGCTAAGCAGAACAATCCCTCACCTTTACTAAGGCTACATTTTTTGAAAATCAAATAAACCTTGACAAAATGCTGGCAACTAGACTTAGATCCGCTCCACAAACCGTATTCCACGCGATCAGACAGAAATCAGGTAATCTCTCAACTAACCCGACCTTGAAAATCAGGAATATCAGGCATTCTACTCCAATTATGGCACGGTAACAAGACTAAACAAGCAAAACAGTTGTACATCCCAACTGACATACTTCCTAGATTCAGCTAACTCCCCACTCCAGATGATAAGACCAATTAGCCCAAAATTTCCACTAGAAGAAGTTCTCTGGGTTATTAAAGATCTCAATCGCTAAGCCTCCGATGGCTTTTCAAACCTAGACTATAAAAAATTCTCTATATATCCTCGTCCCGGTCCTATTAAGTATGTTCAACTCTATATTCATAGACTCCCAATTTCCTCAGCAGCATGCTCAAAGCATCCATAGCTCTAATCCACAGATGGAAAAGACCCTACAGACTGTAAAACTACAGACCAATTTCTTTTAATACTCTGACTTAAAAATATTTCCAAATATTAGCTAATAGATTAAATAAAGTTCTCCCCTCATTGTGGGTTTTGTCCCTGAGACAGGCTGCGGACAATACAAGACGCATTATTGAGTTGGTGGCGTTAGCTGGAAAAAATAACCATCGATGTCTTGAGCCTTGACGCAAGAAAAGGCATTTGACCGAATCGACTGGAAATACATGTCAAAGACGCTGCAGGCATTTGGAGGCATTTGCATTTCCTTAGAGCCATCGAGACTTTGTAAAACATCACACATCGGCAAAAGTATATTCCACAGGTTTCTCTTCTGAGACTTTTCCTATATTGAGAACGGAACCAGGCAGGAATGTCCCTTATCTCCGCTGCTATTCGCCCTCTGTATGGAGCCTCTAGCTGCAAACATAAGAAACAACCCCACATCAGGAGTTCAGGTGAAGGGACAGATATACAAAATTGCACTTTATGCAGACGATGTACCTTACAATAACCAAACCCTCAAACTTCGGCTCCCGTACCTGTAGTCTATTCTGTCTTGTTTGTTTTAAGATATCTCAGGTTTCAAATCAATAGTAACAAGTCTGATCACAAATATAAATTTGTCTAAAGACCACAGTTAAATTTATTTCTCTAAACTTTGACTTTAAGTGGCAACCGAAGGCGATCAAATACCTAGGATATTTATCACAAAAGACTATAGCATCCTCTATAGGAGAATTATCCAAGGGTCCTGAGGGCTCTCAAACTGATATTGGGTCATGGTCCAACCGCGCTATTTCATGGATAGGCAGAATACTAGCATAAAAATGAACATACTGCCCCGCCTCCTATATTTTTCCAGACTCTGTCCATCCCCTTGGTACTAGAGGAATTTAAGACTCTACGTCTATTATAAACAATTATCTGGAAAAATAAAACACCAGAATTGGTAAGAAAATTTTAAATATACCGACAAGACAGGAGGTCTTGGCTCCCATAAGAAATGTAAACAAAAGAAACAGCGCACAACGCCAAATAGTGAAGCAAGTAATGCTATATATATAGTATTACAGGGTAAATCTGCGTACATCAAAACAGTGGAATAGGTGCTTTATGTGTTTCACAGAAGATACCACTCAGCAACTATTGTCAGAAGAGTCTGCAGCTTGCTTCTCTCAGCGGGGGCGCTACGGTGTTCGGAGCAGGATTAATGTCCAAAACCCCTCATCCAGCAGTACATCGCTCCCAAGGGATTTCCCTTTACAGCAACCATGCTCCGTTGCAGGTATTGGTGCTTGGTGGGACCCGCTCCCCTTCCAAGCCGTCTGGTGCAGCTCGTGTAGCTCTGCGAGCAGATCCACTGTACGGGGGTGAGACCTCAGCTCTGCAAGGGTACACTCGCGTGCCACGTTGTCGCTCCTCACGGGATACTGCGTGATGACGTCACAGTCTCCGCAGCAGCGAGGGAACCGCACGTGAGGCAGTCAAAGTCTCTCAAAGTCTCTCAAAGTCTCTCATATGCCCAAAATTACCACCGGGAGTAATACTAGCAGGGTGAAGCCAATGGAGGCAATGGCAATATTAAGGCACAGATAAAATCATCCACATGTTTCGTAGAATAAACTACTTCTTCAGGGAATAATTTAGTCATTACCCAGAGGTCTTAAGGACCTAACAAGATGTCTCATTGGCCAAACAATTAAAAAGACCAATCATCTAGACTAGGGAATGGTTAAAGTGATAGAGGAAGATGAAATCATACTTTTAAAACAACAACTTATAACTACATACATAATAAAGATTTTATAAACATATAAACTAAACCTAGCATAAATATTAAAAGCATGCTGGATAAAAGAAACACAATATTAGTACTAAATAAATAGTATCATATAAAAGATGCAACTAAAAGTAACAATATAAATACGTATAGACAATAGAACAGAGCAGGGAAAACAGAGATCCATAGATCAGTGATATCCCTTGGGTTTAAGTGGAGAAGGGGGCTAGAAACGCAGCCTTAAAGTTCGTATCCAGGAAACTCAGAAATATAAAAAAACGGTTTTGAAAAACACAGTGTTTCCACACACTTTTTTATTCACCACAACAAAGATCCGTCCAGTTCCTCACTTTTAAGGGATTCAGTTTATTCCTGTAAATAGAAAAGGTGGGGACCAGATTAAAACACATCATCTAAGGGACATATTGGATACACAAGTTAGATACTAGGTCCCCTAAGGGGTTAAATGAGGATGTTGACATCTGGGCACTTTATTAAGAGGAATTTTTATTAAAAAATTGTCTAGCCCCCTCTCCACTTAAACCCAGGGATATCACTGATCTATGTATTCTGTTTTCCCTGCTCTGTTCTATTGTCTATACTTATTTATATTGTTACTTTTAGTTGCATCTTTTTATATGATACTATTTATTTTGGTACTAATATTGTGTTTCTTTTATTCCAGCATGCTTTTAATTATTTATGCTAGGTTTGTTTATATGTTTATAAAATCTTTTATTATGTATTAGTTAATAAGTTGTTGTTTAAAAGTAATGATTTCATCTTCCCTATCACTTTAAACAATTACCTAGTCTAGATGATTGTCCATTTTAATTGTTTGAANNTGACCAATGAGACATCTTTGTTAGGTACTTAAGACCTCTGGGTAATGGCTAAATTATTCCCTGAAGAAGTAGTTTATTCTACGAAACATGTTGGATGATTTTTATCTAGTGCCTTAATATTGCCATTGCCTCCATTGGCTTCACCCTGCTAGTATTACTCCCGGTGGTAATTTTGGGCATATGAGAGACTTTGAGAGACTTTGAGAGACTTTGACTGCCTCCCTGCCGGTTCCCTCGCTGCTGCGGAGACTGTGACGTCATCACGCAGTATCCCGTGACGGAGCGACAACGTGGCACGCCGAGTGTACCCTTGCAGAGCTGAGGTCTCACCCCCGTACAGTGGATCTGCTCGCTGAGCTACAAGAGCTGCACCAGACGGCTTGGAAGTGCGAGCGGTCCCACCAAGCACCAATACCTGCAACGGAGCGTGGTTGCTGTAAAGGGAAATCCCCTTGGGAGCGATGTACTGCTGGATGAGGGGTTTTGGACATTAATCCTGCTCCTGAACCAACGTAGCGCCCCCGCTGAGAGAAGCAAGCTGCAGACTCTTCTGAAAACAGTTGCTGAGTGGTAACTTGTGTGAAACACACTAAATGCACCTATTCCACTGTTTTGATGTACGCAGATTTATTACCCTGTAATTACTAATATATAGCATTACTTGCTTCACTGTTTGGCGTTGTGCGCTGTTTCTTTTGTTTCCATTTCTTAGAGTGTGGGGGGTGCTGAGCCACCCCCTGTGTTTATAGCAGCAGACGCCTCTACAAATACACGGTTATGTGATATAATTTCTTCATATATACACCCACACTGTGGTTATTGTGATTTATTTCTTGGTCACTTATTTATGTGGTTTAGTCACTGCACTATATTTATATTCTAAATTCTGGGTTAGATAGTAGCGCACAGTATTTTCTCTGTTTTTTCTTGGTCTCCCATGCCTTATATCCTATTATAAGGCAGCCCAGACAAGTCAGCTAATCCTGTGGCACTCTAACCCAGTCCACAGACGCTGGGTAACTTTGTAAACAGACTTAGTTGCCCCCGTTGAGTTAAGTAATCTTCTGTCGTCACGCATGAGGAAGAGACCCGAAATTCTCCAATCCAGCCAAATTATAGCCCACTCACTCAAATTATGGGACTCCGTTGTGATTCGACACCTACTTACAACACATAATTCTTTTATGACTCCACTATATGACAACCCAGAATTTGGTCCAGGAATGGGCTGCAATAGGTTTGGCGACTGGAAAACAGCAGGTGTCACAAGATTAAAAGATGTAGGTTCAGAGGGATTTCCCAGACCCTTTGAATATTTCCATAAAGAAAAGACTATTCCAAACAATCAGTTCCTCCAATACCTTGAATTAAAGGACTTCTATAACAACCTCCCAACCCCGACCCCCCAAATTGCTAACTAGATTTGAGTAATTTTGTCTAGCAGACAAAAACACGTCTGGACTGATATCTAACTTGTACGGGTACTTTGTTAGCCCTCCTCCTCATGTGAATCAAAAACTGAAATATGTGATCCAATGGGAAAGGGATCTGGGGGAGGAACTAGACATGGAAGACTGGAATTATATTTTTCAGACGGTTGCTACATCCTAAATGTGTATCACAATCAGAGAAAATGCCTATAAGGTTTTGATGAGGTGGTGCTTGACCCCCACAAGGCTAGCTAAATTCATTCCAGAGTACCCAACAATATGTCCGAAGGGTTGTGGAGTACAGGCCACATTTCTCCATTTGTGGTGGGGGTGTTCACTCTTTTCAACTTATTGGCTGGAAATCAAAATGTGGTCACAGAGGTTTTTTGGCTTGGACCTCCCCCTAGATCCCTGGTTATTCCTATTAAACAAACCATATCACCTCCTCACGAGACATGAGAATAAATTACTGTGCCACTTGTCTTCAGCCGCAAGACACAAACTAGCAGCAGTATGGAAGCAACCAACTATGCCCTCAATCCCTAAAGTTAAAAATAAAGTCTGGCAGATTTGCTGCATGGAAAAATTGGTTAGTCTTAACAACGATACCTGCGCAGATTTCAAGAAGGTGTGGTTGCCATGGATTTTGGGTGCTGGTCAACCAGAAATTAATACTCACCTCATTTTGTTTTAAAAACTGCTACATATACTGACTGTGTGAATGAATGTTATAAGATGATTTGCTATGTAAAATTCTAACTGGATGTGTTCTTTCCCCCTCGTCTTTATTTTTTGTACCCTTCCCTCCCCATCCTTTATTTTCTCCATTTACCCCTTTCCCGAAAAAGTTTAATACAAATTGAGTTAAAAAAAATAATTCCCGAGCATCTCACAAACACTGTAATGGCTTATCGGATAATACAGTGGGAGTCCCTGCATTTTAATGGGACTCGTGCTGGGTTAATCATACCTTGCTGCACCTCTCAGCAGACGCGCACTAAGAGATAGACTGAATCAGTCACTCTCCCTGCACGCTTCTAACAGACGATCGTGTGGCTTTTATTTTATTTTAATGATACATTATTATAGCAGGGTGTATTGGGAGCTGAACCGAATTAATTTTAGGTTTGGGGACCCCCTGCTTCCCAAATTACAGGCCTCATTATAGGGTGCCGGTATCCCAGCCATGTTTAAATTCTTCTGCGTCACATCCCTCTTAACCGGGAGATTTAAACAAAGCAGGGGGATACTGGCACATCATAACATGTCCTGTAACTCGGGAAGCAGGGGGTCCCCAGGGCTGAAATCAATGTGGTTCAGCTCCAGAGACACCCTGCTACAATACTGTGTTATCAAAATAAAATAAAATAAAAGCAGCTCCATTACCTTTGCGGCTAGCTGGTAAGGCAATTCACTTTTAGAATAATTTTTTTCAGTATTGTATAAACACTGCATTTTGGGTATATTTCTAACTGTATGCAATGTCTTTTCTTTGCTGACAACTCAATTTAAGAGGGTTTGTGACCTGTTGTCCATTCTCAACACTATGTCACTAAGACAATGTGGCTGATAAAGTTATACAAGGTGTTTGTAAGTTTTTGTCCAGACCGCGGCCATCTTGGATTGGCTTTGTATCATGTATCCCAATACTGTGTCACTAAGACAATGTTGCCGATAAAGTTATACAAGGGGTTTGTAAGTTTTTGTCCCGGCGGCGGCGGCCATCTTGGATTGGCTTTGTACTTCTGCGACACACTTTATTCGAACAAATACCCAGTATGTACCTGGCAGATACCTGGAATGCGCCGCTCCCTACCAAGGCGTGTGACAGAAAAAAAAATAGCGAACCTGGGGGGGGGAAAGCAGGGGGGGGGGCCGTCCCATGCCATGGTATGCGAATCCGGCTTGCTTGCCTGACGGGCGCTGATCTGTTAATGTAATGATTAGGATTTAATAGGCTGCAATGCTTCGCGTGTCTACCAGATGGCATAAATTCATGAATTGTAATGCAGTATATATATATACTGTGCAGTATTGCAGCCAGCGGGAATAAAATGCTTCAATCCCTGCCTGGAAAATAACGCAATGCACTCGGGCAGAAAACAGTCACAAACCTCAATACACCTGAGTATACCCGAATTCGTGGGACTAGCCGAGCTCGAATAAAGTGTGTCGCCAGTGTATGTTGAGCCCACAAGACGCAGGCCAGACCGAACTTCAACAGTTTCTCTCTAATCTGCTTCAGCAAAACCAGGCCATGGCAGATCAAATTGTGGCACTTACACGCCAGGTTGCAGTACTCTCAGACCGAGTACCGACCGCGACCTCGCCAGATGTAAGCCCCCACTCCGCAAGCGCAGTAAACAGCTCCGATGTAAGGATTCCTCCCCCCCAAGCCTTATGCAGGTGAACCGCAAGAATGTAGGGGTTTCCTAAACCAGTGTGAGGTGCAGTTTGAAATGGCCCCCCATCTCTACAATACTGGTCGCAAGAAGGTAGCCTACATGTATAACCTCCTCACTGGCAGCGCCCTAGCTTGGGCTTCCCCGGTTTGGGAGCGACGTTCTGATCTTACCCAAGATTACCCGGCATTTAAAGCAGAGTTCCAACAAGTATTCGATTCCCCCGCTCGTCGGGAGATGGCATCTGTTTCTCTTCTCCAGATCACTCAGGGACGGCGAATGGTGACACAGTATGCTGTGGAATTCCGGACTCTAGCAGCCGAGACTAACTGGGGACAAGAGGCTCTCGTCTCCGTATTGTGGCAAGGCCAGTCAGATCCCATCAAGGATGAACTCTCTCTCCAATCCAGGCCAGATCAATTGGAGGTCCTCATTGATTTGGCCATCCGAGTGGATCAACGTACTCAGGTACGCCGCTCAGAGCATCAGCGCACTCGCTTCCATAACTTTCAAGTTCCGTTCTCCAGTACTCCCAGCAGCACTCCTGCTCCCCCAAGTGCTATCACACCTCTTCGTCCTGCACTGGAGTTGCCAGAGCCAATGCAATTGGGGGTACAATGCATCCGCACACCGATACGGCAGTTCCGCCACGCCGGGGTATTGTGTTTCTACTGCGGATCCATAGAGCATCTGGTTCGGGAGTGTCCACTGCATCAGAAAATGGGAACACCCAGTGAGTACAGAGGGGCTCTCTCTGGGTGTAATGTCTCCACGTCCCCTTCATAAAGGTGAACTCCCTACGAAACTTACATTTCCAGTCTCCCTTTCAGGCGATAAGTTCTAGACTTCTACCGCCGGTTTCATTGACTCAGGAGCTGGAGGAAACTTCGTGGACCTTGAATTCGGCAGGTTAAACCGCATACCGCTTGTGAGGAAGAAGGTTCCCATCGCACTCGTCGGTATCGATGGACGTCCTCTTACCCCGGCCCACATCTCCTTAGAGACGGCCCCCTTGCTTCTGTCCTCACATCTGCACAAGGAGATCTTAGTTCTCGATGCCATTCACGCTCCTGGGAAGTTCTCGATGCCATTCAGGCCTCCATCACCCTTGGTCTTCCTTGGCTACAGCTTAACAATCCTCTCATTGACTGGACTTCCTCTGCTCTCATCTCCTGGAGGCCAAGGTCAGGCGAGACTCATCAACTGCTGGCCAATACCTCGGTTCCCGAAGTTATTCTACCTTCTGTTTACCACAAATTCCGGGACGTTTCCAATAAGGTACAGTCAGACCTTTTGCCGCCACACAGGACTTACGATTGTCCGATCGATCTGGTTCCAGGTTACTCCCTACCCAAGTCCAATACCTACCCCTTGTCGTTACCAGAATCTCACGCTATGGAAGAATATATCCAGGAGAATCTCAAGAAAGGCTTTATTCGTCACTCCAATTCCCCAGCAGAGGCTGGGTTTTTCTTCATCAAGAAAAAGGACGGGTCGTTGAGGCCTTGCATCGATTACAGGGGTTTGAACCACATAACTATCAAAAATCGTTACCCCCTTCCCCTTATTACCGAACTGTTCGATAAATTACAGGGGGCCAAGATTTTTTCCAAGTTGGATCTATGTGGTGCCTATAACCTGGTGCGCATCAGGAAGGGGGATGAATTGAAAACGGCCTTCAACACGCGTAGTGGACCCTACGAGTATCTTTTAATGCCTTTCGGCTTATGTAATGCTCCCGCTGTCTTCCAGGATTCCATCAACGACGTCTTTCGTAAGGTACTCAATATTTTTGTTATAGTATACTTGGATGATATCCTGATTTTTTCCAAAGATCTCCAGGACCATATACGCCACACCTCGTACGTCCTTTCCCGTCTTCGTGAACACCATTTGTACGCCAAACTGGAGAAGTGCACCTTTCATCAGACCTCTACTCCGTTCCTGTGGTACTTCATTTCCGATGAGGGGTTTATGATGGACTCTGGTAAACTTCAAGCAGTCACTGAATGGCCAAGACCCAATTCTCTCAAGGCCATTCAACATTTTTTAAGGTTCGCTAATTACTATCGGAAATTTATACAGAGTTTTTCTACCATTGTGGCACCCCTCACTGCGCTCACAAAAAAGGAGCTGATCCTTCTGCTTGGTCATCAGAGGCCATCTCCGCCTTCGAAACACTCACGGAAGCTTTTATATTCGCACCTATTCTCCGTCATCCCATCATTGAACTTCCCTTCGTCCTGGAGGTCGATGCTTCTGATTGCGGCGCTGGAGCTGTTGTTTCTCAGAGACCCACGCCTCAAGATAAGTTACATCCCTGTGCATATTTTTCCAAGAAATTCTCATCCGCCGAGAGGAACTATGACGTGGGTAACAGGGAACTTCTGGCCGTGAAAATGGCTCTTCAAGAGTGGAGACACCTGCTGGAGGGGTCGAAAGAGCCGTTTACTATTCTCACTGTCCACAAGTACCTTTTTACATAGAAAACGCTCGACGCCTTGGTCCATGACAAGCTCATTGGTCTCTTTTTTTTTCTCGATTCGATTTTCACCTTTCCTATATCCCCGGTACTAAGAATGTAAAAGCAGACGCACTCTACCGAATACATTCTTCTGAAGAGAGACCAGAGGAACCTTTGGAGACTATCCTTCCACAAGAGAGGATTCTCGCCACGTCTTCTTTCAAGAATCTTTACAAGATTTTGCACTCCCAGAGACGCATTCCCAAGGACTTGGTCGTTCCCGACAACAAACTTTTCGTTCCTTCCAAATTTGTTCCAGAGGTCCTGTCTTGGGGTCACTCCTCTAAATCTGCAGGTCATCCAGGTTTTAAGAAGACTACTGATCTCATTCGTCGGAATTTCTGGTGGCCAAGGATGTCTCAAGATATTCTGGAGTTTACCCGCGCCTGAACCACGTGCGCTCAAAGCAAGACTCTCCGTCAAAAGCCTCAGGGTTTTCTGTTACCTCTTCCAGTTCCCGACCGCCCCTGGTCCCACATTTCGATGGACTTCATTGTGGAGTTGCCCAGGTCCAGAGGAAGGAACACAATCTTGGTGGTCGTGGACAGGTTCTCGAAAATGTCTCATTTTATTCCACTTAAAGGATTACCCACCTTCCCCGCCCTTGCTGATATCTTTACGGAACAGATTTTCCAGATTCATGGGATCCCTTCGTCCATTGTTTCTGACAGAGGTTCTCAGTTCGTATCTAAATTTTGAAGAGCTTTCACGAAGAGATTGGGCATCTCTTCTTCTTTCTCTTCCGCCTATCATCGTCAGTCCAATGGACAAACGGAGAGAATCAATCAATCCCTGGAGAAGTACCTGAGATGTTTCATATCCGATTTCCAGGATGATTGGGCTCAACTCCTTTCTTGGGCAGAGTATGCCGTCAATTCTGCCAAAAATGAGGCCACCCGGGAATCGCCCTTCTTTATAAATTATGGGTTACACCCTCCCTGTCTTCCCATCCCCAACATCCCTTCTGGAGTACCAGCCGTAGATGAACGCATTTCTTCCCTCCAAACCGCATGGTCCAGGATTCAGTCTACCCTTCTCGACTCCTCCCGCAGCAGATCGAAACTACAGGCCGATCGTCGTCGTTCGGCGCCCAGTTACAAACCAGGGGATTTGGTATGGCTCTCCTCTAAGAATATCCACCTCAAGGTACCATCTCCTAAACTGGCACCTAAGTTCCTGGGTCCCTTCCCTATTTGTGAACAAATCAATCCCGTGGCATACTGGCTCCAACTACCACTCAGTATGAAGATTCCCAATGTCTTCCATGTGTCCCTCTTAAAACCATTCATCTCCAGTCACTTCTTTCCGGATCAGACTCGTAAACCGGACCCCATTACTGTCCAAAATAACGAGGAATACAAAGTGCACTCTCTTTTGGATTGTCGCCTATCCAGGGGACAGCTCCAGTTCTTGGTGCAGTTGAAGGGCTTTGGCCCTGAAGAGAGATCCTGGGTACCTTTAAAGGACATTCATGCCCCGGTCCTTCTTAAGTCCTTCAGGAAAAAGTTTCCAGAGAAACCATTCATGGACCGTCCTGAGGCCGTTCCTGAAGAGGGGGGTACTGTCAGGAATTGGCGTCCTCCGCGCTCCCCACACAGAGCACTCTCTCCCCTCAGGGAGTCCCTGGACACACATAACAATCCTGCCTTACCGACCTCTGCGGCTCCCCGCCCCTGCCGCCGTCGCGGGATCACTCCCCTCTGCGATTCCTCTGCTCAGCGCCGGGTGTGCCCACTCCCTCCTGCGCACGCACACTTGCATCATCCACTGGCTCAGTCCACGCACGTGCACGCGTTATGGAGCGCGCTCATTCTGCACACTCTTCTTCCCGTCCCGCGGATCTCAGGCTCCGCCCCTGCACACCACACGAGCATACTCAGGTTACCAACAAGACTCACCTGGCCTGGTATGCCTGCACCAATCTGCAGTGTCTCCCTGTAGCTCTTCCTGTCCTGCCTCCGTTCCTAATTGGACCTTCCTGCTTTATCTAGCTCCTCTCTGCTCTCAGTCTTTGCTCGACATAGTCTCTGTATGGAAGTACTTCTGGATTCTCTCAGTGTTTTCACAGGTTCTGACACGGCTTGTACGACTACCCCCTCTGGCTCTCGATCTCGGCACTCCTTGGACAACGCTTACTCTGGTATCCCTTGAACACGGCTTGGACTACGACCTATCTCCGCTCTCCACTCCCTGACCTCGGCAAGGCATTCTTCACTCTCTCTCTACAACCGGTACCGGCAAGTATTGTCTACCTTACTACACCTGGCCTGGCAACACTTTATACCACACTCCGGACACACTCCCTTTGCTGCGGGTATGTGTATTACCACTTCCCCCTTCAGCTCAGGGGACAGGTCTGGTCTGCGGGCAGCACCGGCGTAACACCAATCAAAGCAATTAATTAATAAAAATAAAACTCGGCAACACAACCATTAAAAGCATTACCCAACACAAGACATCATTAATTAAAAACAAAAATCAATCACAATTTTTTATAAATTAATGCAGCAAAATCACAAACAATTACATCCACATAATAAACAAACATAGAAAAAAATCACACCCAATACAAAGCAAGAAATGATAAACAAATGATAGTCCTAATAATCTATTGATTTGTACCCTAAAGGGGTACAGATTAATACATTATCAGTCAATGTTAAAATAAAAAAATAAAAAAATACACATCCAATCGAATAACCTGTAAAAAATTTTTTTACATACATTCAATATTTTACTTACCTTTAGAAGCATTGGCCCTCCGACTCCAGGGGAATCTGGAAGCTCACATACCGCATAGGCCTCAAACTGCATCCGATGCCATTCGCCATAAAGATCCGGATCAGGCACCCACTTATTCTTTCTTTTATCTTCAATCCACTTCTTCTATCCTCTTCTGTAATTATTTCTTCATTTTCTTTATCTTCTGTCTTCATCTTTCAATCCAAAAGGATTGGTACCGCAGGGCAGCGGGGACCAACAGGTACTACCCAAGAGCCCCAGACACCTGTGGGAACCACCCGAGGGCCCCCATACACCCGTGGGAACCACCCGAGGGCCCCAAGACACCCATGGGGATGACCTGGGGACCCCCAGACAACCGCAGGGACCACACATGGACCCAATTGTGGCCCGCGGGGACCACCTGGAGGCCCACGGATCCCAGTGGGTACCACCCAGAGGCCCCCAGACACCCATGGGTAGCCCCAGGGTGCACTGTGGGGTCGGCAGACACCCGTCAGGACCACAGGTGACCCCCGCTGGCCTAGGATATTATTCGTGTGTGTAAAATAAATAAATCATGGTTTTATGGGTGGGGGGGTGGTGTATTGGTGCTTACTGAATATTTTTTCATTTACGTTTTATGACTAGTGTAGATGAATAGATGGTCTCCGGAGCAGAACAGCGTTGTTTCAGGTCTGGGGAGCCCCTGCTATAATACATAATAAAATGTAAAAATATTTATATTTTCGGTGATTTTTTCGCAGAGAGAGGCTGATCTCTCTGCAGCAGATACAACTCGCCTTGTGAGCCCTTTTCGGAGTGCAGATTCTATCGCCGCAACTCGCCATGTTTGGAAATGTTGCTCTCAATGGTATTCGGGCCTTGCATCATATCGTGAGAGCAACATGGCAAAAATATGACAAGTTCAAAACCCTGACGCTAATTTCTATCGGACTTTACTGCACGAGGCCCTTAGTCTCACCACTAAATTAAATTAATAATCTTGTGATTTTAGAAGTTTGCTAATTATCCCATTGAAATTGCAATGCACGTTGACTTAATACTTGACGAATTGCTTGCAAACTCTGAATTAGTCATGGCTTTTATATACAACCCCCAAAAAGAGCAAATTATTCTTGATTCACAACCTCAAGAGAATGCTTTGCACATATCTATCCCATTTGTCATAGCTTTTTACTTAGGGAGAGAACGCGATCTGAACTGAAGAGGAGCCCACAGGAGTGATTGCATGATCATGATTTGCCAGAGGCAAACACTCTAACATGCTGATCTTCTTTGTTAATCGGCATACTTTATGTAGATACTGGGGGTTTCAGAAGTATTTGTTTTTGCATAAATAGTTACTCATTTTCACATATGTATACTATTCAGAAAATAACACACATACCTAAAACTTCTCAAAGTTATCTTTTTAAATAAGAAGCAAGTTCAATTGTACTATGAAATACAGTACAGTATGTGGAAGGGCAAGACTACATATGCAGATGTATCAAGACTTACTGTCCTCATTGCCGTGCTTTTCACTGTTCTTGTGGCCTGAGGACAGTAAGATGCTCAAGAGGATTAACTCTGCAGGGTTCCCTGCTTCTGAATGGGACCCAGTAGTTTTAATCCATTTGAGCCATCTGTAAGGAGAAAATTCTGATAGTCACCTTTTAGATCAGCTGGACAGCCATCTGCAGCCATCTCTCCAGCTCTCCGTCTGGATCTGTGTCCCTGCAGCGCTGAAGGTAACAGATGCCGTGCTGTTAGGTAATTTCTATTGGCTATATGGCCATAATTTGTCACCAATGGGACTGTACAGTGTTACCTGCTGTGCAGCTCATCTGCAAGCTGAGTATCAGTATTCTTACCTTACAGATGGCCCATTCAAGTGAAGGATTAACGCTGCGGGTCCCATTCAAAGCGTGGACCCCGCAGCATTAATATTTCTGGGCAGAACGACTTGAAGTCATTATGGCTGTGAGGGTCCGCAATTGGGCCCATGTTTTTCAGGGGGAAAATCCGCAGCCACAAGGACAGTAAAACTTGCTACTGTAAGTCTGTAGCAATCATTGCATGATAATGTTTGACCCATAATAACTAAGCATAGGCCATTCCTTAGCCAAGTGTTCTGGCATTATCCTTTATATGATCATTAGTTCATGCAATGGATGTTTGTCGTTGCTAGTGTGCTTATGAAATATTCACATTTTTATTATTGTTGTACTAATGTCTCAAGGGAAATATCAGCTATATTTATATTTATCTGTATATTTATGAATTTATGCAATAGTTGATTGAGTGATATACTGCATACTTGATTTTAATTATTATATTGCTTTTCTAAATCTTTTCACTGAACTCTAATTTAAGCAACCATGGTGATTTTAGACTTTTTGGGGCCTATTCTAGTAGCTTCGATAACCAACCCATCGGGGATTTTGAGCAGCTATCACAAAATTTTGCTAAGTAGCTATTCAGAAACCTCGATGAGTTGGTTAAATCGGACGGGGAAGGCATTTTATTGCGATTTCTGGCTCCTGGCCAAACGTATCACGCGGGAGCTGCCAAAAAGCTCAAACTCGCATTTATTCTGATATCATACTATTCTAGTACTGTAGCTCCAATGAGTTAATCAGAGCTCTGGAATTGTGAGTTTATCAAAGATTCATCTCGCAAGCCCAAGGGTGACAAGGTGTGATCTGCTAGCAGGACTTTGAAAAAAAAATCGGATTGAAATCGGTTGTCTCCGGAGCTGATACAAAATAATACCAGCACTGGAGACCCCTGGCATCAATCCGATGCAATAAAAAATATTTTATAGGCAGCTCATTGCCTTAGCAGTTAGGGGTTAACTACTAGTGCAAGGTTTATTGTGGGTAACGGGGCTGGGTGAAGGTGGCATTTGGCCCGTGGTGAGTGTTTAGGCCTTGCGTGGGGGTTGCATGAAGAGTTAACCCCATCATTACCTCCTGCTATCCTCCTGGTAGGTATAAACACCAACCATGGGCCAAAAGCCACCTTCACTCACACCAACTACCCAGAATAAACATAAAAACAAAATACAAACTATACCAGCCAATACACCATTTATTGCCAGTTTGGTTACGTATGCCCCCAATGGGATTGAATGGGCACCCCCTCTGCCCCCAACAACCATTACAGTACAGTACAATAACGGACAAAATTTCTATCATCCAGATCTGGATAATAGCTCATTTGTCCATTCAAAATAAAATATTATCCAGCCAGCAGAAAGTAAATACAACTTCCACTTACACCTGCCTGGATGAAGCTAGTCCTCATCACCGATCTCCATGTCCATGTACTCCATTGGCAGGAATAAAACAATAAAAAATACATTCTAATGGCCCCTAACCCCTTCATCTACCCCCTCTGCCCCCAATAAACATTCAAGTTTAACCCCTTCAATACCTTAGTGGCTAGCTGCTAAGTTAATGAAGCTGTTTATAATAAATTTTAATACTAGTGTGCGTGAGCAGGGGGTCTCCGGAGCAGAACCACATTGATTTCAGGTCCAGGGACCCTTTGCTTCCTGAGATTTAAGCCCTGATATGGGGTGCCGGTATCCCCATGCAATGTTTAAATGTCCCGCTTCACGTGACCAGGACATTTAAATGCATAGGAGATACCATCACCCTATATTGGGGCCTATATCACGAGAAACAGGGGGTCACTGTATCTGAAATCAATGCAGTTCTGCTCCGGAGACTCCCTGCTCATGCACACTAGTATTCAAATTTGAATAAAAACTCTACGACCGCCTGTGAAAGCTGTGCAGGGAGAGGCGGCTCTCTCTGTGCAGCTCTCTATGCTGCTGCAGCAAGATCGCATGGGCGAGAACTTTGAGAGAGGCTGAGATGACTTTTCTGCTGTCCCGAGCAGTATTGGCATTTTCCTGCCTAACGGTTTGAGAGGGTTTCAGATTCTATCTGAATACCGTGATAACACAAATGACAAACCGTTCGGTGTGAACATGCCACATCGTTCAAGATGGCAGCAAAGTTATCTAAGCTACTAGAACGAGGCCCTATGTCTAAAATGTAAAAAAACATCTACGGTAGCTCAATTAAAGCCATGTTATGATCTATTGTCCAATTAAATCAATACAGATTTAGCAGGCATTATAGTACACGTTGGCACACATGTTTTTATGCACATGGCTATTTCACTTACAATGGTGGCGCTCCCAATGGCAAACTGTATGTTTGTCCTGCTGCAATGTGCCAGTTGGAGCAATAATGGGTGCTACATCTTTATGCCTAAATATTTTATTTTCATTTAACAACATTTCAACACTAAACAAAAATATTTTAATATTTTTGTCCGATTTCTATTTGTCTGTACAGCATTCAGTTTTTGATAGGTGTAATTTCCATCTTTTAATAATGATACTAAATTTCACTCCTGGGAAACAAGATTAGCAAAGAAAATAATTCAAACTCTAAGAAACATGCCTAATCCATAAACTGTAATCATTTCTATTATAACTTCTTTTTATCAAATTGCCTCCAACCAACTCATTTGAGCAACCATAATTGTAATCTCTTCTCAACAGGGAACAGATTACCTCCCTATTATAAAGGATGCATTGACTTTCAAAGCATTTGAAATAAGTTATTTTTGTACGATCCTATTTAGGAAAAAAAAATATTACTTAAAAATAAGCTATCAGAAAAAAATACCATTTACACAAAATCTCAAACCCCACATAATGAAATATGCAGTCAAATCCAAAAGTCAAATAAAAGCTAGTAATGACTGGTCTCTGTCATGAGAGACCAGTCAGTTTACACCTTTTTACCAGGATCATTCATTGAGAAAAACAAATTAAATAAATTGTAATTTATTCTCACAAATTCGCTTACACACTATGATACATAAAAAATATGATAAACACACTTACTGGGGGTCAAAAACTAGACTCTTATAGGTTCAGGGAGCTCTAAATAAGAGTTTTACCCTTACCAGGACTTAACCCGGAATCTCCTGGATCAAACTTCTGAGAACTTGGACTTTTCTTGACCGAGAGCTACCACTGATTCTCTGGAACCGAAATCGGCATTAAATCTCAGCTGCGACCACTAAGTTTGTTTTTGAGAAGTTGTTCGCAAAAATCTGGATAGAATCTGGCAGGCAGGCTTTCCTGGCTTGAAATTGAAGCCGGTTGCTCTGCTATTCGCGCAAGAGCAACTTTGAAAATCCCGCCCGCGCTATTTCTATTGGGAATCCCAATTCTCATTGGCTTAGATGATTCTTATAGAATTCTGAGTTTCATTCATGAAACTCAGCAGCCAATCGTCGTGCGGGAACTTTCTCAGTAGTTAATCAGAGCCAAGCTGGTGTGAAAAGCTGGGTCAGCGGGAAATCTGAAATTGCCAAGGGACATGCGCAAATTTACCACCTCCCTCCCCTGCTATCTCAATGCCACCCACTGAGTCAAGCGCTATGTCTGGCAGAACAAACGACAGCCTGGACAACTGCCATTGTGCCCCAGACTTGGGTACTTGAGCCCTTCCCTGCTACCCAAATGGCTTTCACACCTTTGGCATCTCTGGCTACTTTGAACTCCGATGTCCAGCAGACTTACTGGCCCTATGGGTTAGTCCTAGCAGTCTTTTTGAACACCGAAAAGCCCAACTTATTAAATTACAATGTATTAATAAAATATACTGTAATACATCCCAAATTCCCTGAGTATGGGGAATTGAAGCTGTACTTTTATTTCTATCAGCCTTTATTCCCCACACACTATACTGATGCAGCGGCGCTATTCAAATGATTAACGTGGTATGTAGATCGGATTCCCCATTTGATGGCGCGCAATTTTATTTAATCGTGACGACTTAAACACGCGGTTTGGTTACCGTTTTGTCTGGATTCGAAAATGGCATTTTAGCGTGTTCTGCAATACCGTCGAGAAACTAAAGTGGGCAATCGCGAGTTCTTGTCATCAAAATCCAATGGCAATTCAATGTCACGATTACCATGTTGGCTGAAACGGCTGTGATGCCTGCCACGCATGCGCGCCATAAGCCCTTCAAAGCTTTTTCTATTGTGCTGTGCCAAGTCATCTTGGAGTTCACCGCTTATCAACAACACAACATCCCTCCCCTTCCCCCCACAGAGCTGTTGATAAGATTACCATATGGCCGTCAAAGCTGGCCCCCCACACACACACACTTTAGTAATTGAATCAAATCATTAATAATTGTTCTTTAGAATTTTATTGGGTAATGAATCATACAAAAATGTAAAAATACAAAAATACAATAATTTGTGTACAGGCTTATCTTTTCCTTCGTTATGGTTGCATTTGAGTCTGTATTGCTGTACTGTACAGTACAGTACTGAAAATAAAAACCAGAAATAATTGATTAAACAAAAAAATAATATTTTTTGGGGGGGTCTGATGATTTTAACCCCCCACACACACGTTCAGTGTGCGATATTCATGTCTGCAATACTGTAATATAATCAAATAAGCAATAATAGACTTTATTAAAGAAAAAAACATGTATTGTATTACAGTAACATGTTCGCAAATCCGCAAAAACAATTTTTTTGGTTATCGCCATGGCTTGCATAGCAAGTATGGATATTCTGAGATTCAAGTTTTACAAATGCAGTACAGTATACTGTATATTTTTGGGGGGTTATCACCATGGGCTTGCATACTGTAGCAATAATGGATATTATGATAATCAAACAGTACTGTTGCTTTTTAATTCCACATTAGTCATGTACGTTCTTTCTGATGTGGGTGGCATACTGTAGTATGTTGATTTTTATTTGGGGGTGTGGGGATCAAAACATTATGATGACCTATTGAGAATATGTCTTTGAACTACAGCTTGGAACTTCATACAGCTAGCACAGCTTGCACCCCCTCCCCCACCCCCTCACACACACGGCTCAAGGATTTCAACCTCTTATCAACACCTCTGAAAAACCATGCCACGCATGCGCAGGTGCGATAAGCTAAGCCCTTCTAACTTGCCTTTTCTTCAACACAACATTCCCCCACCCCTCACTAATAATAAGATTAATATGTTGTGTGAGATACAGGCCTAACTAAGAAAGCCCTTCTAAGACTTCTATTGTACTGTTACAAAACAAGTCAACTTGAAGTTCAAAGTGTATCAACAACACAACAACAGAGCCCTGCAACAGAGCCATTAATGTAAATGTACTGTTGCGTGATTATCATCAGCTGGGCAGGAGACATGTTGGATAATTCTTAATGCAGGAAAATAGTATTTTTCTATGGCATTTTACTGCATTATTAACAGAAATGATTGATTAAACAATAAAAATATAATAATTTTTAAAAAGCATTTTTTGTTTTTATATATATTTTTTTCCCCCAAACTAATGTGAAGTTCAATGCTTTGTTTGTTGAACTGTTCATAAGAATTTCAGGTCAGCAAGAGGGCTTTAAAAAATAGATTTTATTTTTTAATGCATAATACAGTACAAAAATAAAATACAGTAGCTCTTGTCTTTCTCTTCGTTATGGCATTGCGAGATAGGGAGAGAGGTGGCTGCAGCTCTGAAAATACAGTATTTCAAAAGATTTTTTAAAAACATATATTTTTTTTTTGGCAAACACGAATTTCTATACAGTAACTATTATCTTACACACCCCCCCCCCCCCTTCCTTGCTTGCGGCAGTTCTGAAAATGAAAAGAAACAATAAATACAGACATGGTTAGTTTGAGTGCCATACAGAACTTACAGTGCAGTAAAGTGCCTGTATCGTACTTACCTGTGCCTGATTAACAGAAATAAATGGTTAAAACAATAACAATACAGTATTTATTTCAAAAGATTTTTTTAAAAACTTTTCGGCAACACGAATTTCTATACAGTAACTACTGAGAGAGGTGGGAGATAATACAGGCTGGTTTGTACATGAACAATGTACTATTATCTCACACATCCCCCCCTCCTTCCTTGCTTGAGGCAGTTCTGAAAATGAAAAGAAATAATAAATGCAGACATGGTTATTTTTACGGCCATACTTACCTGTATCATACTTACCTGTGCCTTATTACTTTCCCAAGGCCTGGCCATTACATTAGGCAACACAGTTGCAAAATGATCAATATATTTATTACTGTACATCTGGCTACGGTGAGTATTTTGTTCCAGAAATTCAGTATTCCCTTTTCCAATTCTTCCTTTTTGGACGGTTTCCACACTTTTCTGATATAATCCTTCAACTCATGCCATACCATTTCGGTGGGATTAAAATCTGGTGATCTGTAATACAGTAGGAGGGGAGAAAAAAGGTGAATTATGTAAGGAGATATACAGTAAACTATGTAAAACAATGCGAAAAGGTTACCCAACTTACTCCGCTGGCGTCTTAACCCAGTTGATACCGCTGGCAAAAATGTGAGCCGTCGACGCTGTGTGTCAGATAATTGTCCTGGAAGAACCGGTGACCAGATGGGAAATCATTCTTTATGTATTCAACAACATGTGTAATTATGTGATCTTGGAAGAATGCTTTATTCATGATTCCTGGAAACAAGAAAAAAAATGTAACATTAGGGTACAAAATACTGAATACAGTACAGCTGTCCAGTGCGTAAGGCCACAGCATGTGTATTTGTGCATTATTTTACCCTCAAAGATAATGATGCATCCTGTCCTTGTCTAGAGATGGCACTCCACACATGCCTCTTCACTGGGTGCTTTGGACGCAGCTTCAGAGATAGGAGTCCTTTTTTGTAGAATCCAAAACGGGCAAACCTCTCAAGCGCTACAGTTGTCTCGTCTGTAAAGATGACATAATTGAAAGTCTCGCCACTTTCAATCCATGCCCATGCCTGGTCCACACTTTTTATTTTGTTGGCTTCCCTTATCATAGGATACGCTCTGTAATGACAAGGAAAAATGTTAGAGCCACTAAATGCTGGACATACAGTACAGTATGATACTGTATTAGGAGGGAGCCTATCATAAAAATAGAGGGTATGGGTGACGTACTGTATACTGTAATGTACTTACTTAAAACGCCCATATTTCCATCCCAATTTTCATCTCATCAACCTGATACTGGTCTCTGATGTTTTTATTTTGTGAGTAGCCTCTAGTGCATTCTTTACCCTTGTGGCACACGTCTCATCATTCGCGTCACTTATTTGGTCCACCAGTAGAGTGTTCACCCTAATGTGTAAAGAAAAACAGAACAATTTGTTACAGTAGGCAAATTAAGCATCCCAATAGCGCACAGAGTTCTTATTGTCTGATATTGCTGCTGCACTTATTGTACTGTGAGTACACTTTGGGCGCTACAGTATACAGTATGAATATATTAAATAAATAGCAATAGCTAGTGACTGATTGTAAGAATGGCAAAAATGTTATACTGTACAGTCGAAAGGTACTGTAAAGATTAATAAAATATTATTAGTACTGTACTGTACAGTTCAGTACAAGACGTTGGTAGAGTTATGGAGGAGAATACAGTAAGTACTTACTTAGTAGTGACAGTCGGCTTTCTTTTGACGTTTTTTCCCTTCCCATACGCTTGATAACAAACAGTGCTTTTTGCTAAACCGTGGCCCGAAGCAGCTAACCAGTGGTGGATTTGTGCAATGCTCTGTCCATTCTGGTACATATCCTTTATTCTCAAGCTGAGATCTTTTGAAATCCTTTTCTTTGGCATCGCTGCTGATAGAAAAAAATTGCAAGCACACACAGAGCAATTCGATGTGAATTCGATGTGTATTGAATGTGCATTGAATACACAAAATGGATGGTGTATTTATACTTTAATTTAATGTGCCGCAACGTCACTCGACAGGATTAGTACTCAGTCCACCCACTTTTAACACCTGCACCTCGTGTCCATGCCTGCGTTAAAATTTAAATAAAAGGTGAGACAAATTGCATGGACTCTCACACACGGATCTCTATCTGAACTTGCTCTTGTCCAGATACTGCATTGTGCATTCGTCTATCTGTTTCCATGGATCGCCCTCGATTCTACGGACGCAGGAACCAGCTTTCTTCTGCTGTGCCTGTCAAGCGAAAGGTGGAAGCTGTTTCCCAGCCAAAACCTAAGCGAAAAACCAAAGCAGAATAAAGAAAATGTTCCGAAGGCTCCAAAGGTTAAAACCCCTGGGCCTTTTTTGTAAAGAAGTAGATCGGCGCACTTAGCACTGTGCAAGTCAAGTGGAATCCCGATTCTCTCCTTGCACCCTCCACCCCCGCTCACCTGCTCCACAACCCATTCTTGATGCTGCTGATCTCCTGTCAACCCCCTGCCGACCAGATGCACAACCCATCCTCGACGCTGATGCTCTCCTGTCAACCCCCTGCTGACTAGATCCACAACCCATCCTTGACGCTGATGCCCTCCTGTCAACCCCCTGCCGACCAGATCCACAACCCATCCTCTACACTGCTGCTCTCCTGTCATCCCCCGGCTCACATGCTCCTCAACCCATCCTCGATGCTGCTGCTCTCCTGGCAACCCCCTTGTCACCTTCTCCACCACCCACCTACGCAGATGTCTACAGCATGAAGCAAAAGGTTGATCTTCTTTTGGAGACCATGTTGAGTATGGATATGTGCATGGAGAAAATGGAAGTAACATGGAGAAGATGGCAAGTAATATGGAGAAGATGGCAAGGAACAAGGAGAAGATGGAAAGGAAGAATGTGGGGATGTATTCTTTCCTGCGAGTTCCTGTCCCTGTCTGTCCGACGCAGGAGAAGGAGGGTGGCCAGCATGACATGACCTTAACGCTTCCCTCACCAAGCACCCCACGCTCACCCCATCCATCAGAATACGTGTGCCTGTATGCCTTTGAGGACGAGGTGACAACCCCGGTAAGGCCACAACAGGAGGAAAGCATCCTCCCACACCGCCTACCATCGCCTGCTGCCAGATGTAAACCAGCACCCAGGCTTCCAACGATGCCGGACATCATCTTGACTGACCTGACCCAGCATGACCAGGAGAAATACAGGACTGGATGTGCTGTGTAGCCCAGAAATTTGCCCTGGCAATATTTAAACACCACATCAGTTTTGAGATGTACAGCGGTTGGACCGACAGTGTAAATTATGAAAGAAACAAAAGAAAGATGGCTCTGCCAGCAAATTTAAGAAATACAATTTTGAATGAATTGGAGCGTTATTTCCATGTTACCCCTACAATTATGAGAGCTGTGAGAGATGCTATAAATGGCCTGTTAAGGCATACAAGGGCTCTTGCTTGGAGTGGCACCCCTCTTGCTAACGACTTTTCCCAAACTCTACAGTAGTGCAAAAGTTTTTCATCCCAAAAAATAAAAATAAAAATTAGCATTGTTTTATTGTTTAATGTGTTTAATAATTTTCTGTTTATTTTTTATGGTTTTGAAATATTGATATTGTGTAATCATTTATTTCTGTCAATCAGGCACAGGTAAGTATGTTACTGTACAGTATAGAAATTCGTTTGTGCAAAAAAAAAGATGTGTTTTTTTTAAATCAAACTAACCATGTCTGATTATTTACAGTATACAGGATTTTCAGCAGCTGCAGTGAAAAAAGGAAGGGGGGGGGGGGTGTAAGATTATAGTACTGTGTCTACTGTAACTACAAACAAGACTGTATCTTACACAAACCCTCCTCTCCCACCCTCTCTCAGTGTTCCAGTACAGTAACTGTATAGAAAACCTTTTGGGGGGGGGAAAGTGTTTTTTTTTTTTACAAATCTTTTGAAATGTTGTTATTGTTTAATCATTTTTACCAGTAATTACCAGTACTTGTTTCTTTCTACCGTATTTTCAGAGCTGCAGCCTCTTCTCTCCCCCCCATCTCGCAATGCCATAACGAAGAGAAAGACCACAGCAACTGTTTTTTTTTGTATTATTGTATGCATTAAAAAATAAAATTATTTTACTGTATGACCGACCCCTTATTGCAGACCTGAAATTCTTATGAACAGTTCAACCAAGCATCGCACTTCACATACAGTACAGTACAGAAAGAAAGGGCATTTCTCGGTTATTAAAAATGAATTAAAAAAAATAATTAATACATACAGTATGGAATAAAAGATAAACATTTTTATTTTTGGTGTTTATAAGAAAAGTTGCGCAATGCAACTTATTGTAAAACAATAGTGGTGATGACAGTACTGTACAATGTAAAAAAAGAATTTAATATTTACAGCAGCATACATTACTGTACACTATAAGGTTTTCTATAAAGCTCATAATTGTTCTATAGATAGATAAAAATGGCACTGTCACTAAATGTTTGCACACTTGGCAAACAATGCGAAAGCAACTTTTAAAATAAGCGATATTAGAGGTCCATCCAAATCCCTTCTTTTGTCTTTTTGCGCTGGATGACAAAGTTTCGTTTCTGGGGAAAAAACAAAAAATATGCTATTATTATTGGTTTTGCGCATGCGTCAGGTCGCTTCATTGGGAATTAAAGCAGCCGTTCAACCGTTGTGGACGATGAGAACAAACTTCTGATTGGCTCTGACTCTTGAGCCCCACCCTCTCCCTACATTTGTAAGCTGCACTGCAGCAGCATCACGTACTTCAGCGGCCAATCAAATCATTCTTCAAAGTGCACTCAACAGAGAAACATCCCCTCAACTCGCATACAGTAAAGTACTGTATTGTATTGATGCACATAAGTACAGTAGTACTAGTACAGTAATGTACTGTAAAATACATACAGTACTACTGTATTGTTTTAAAAAAAAATTGTTTTTGACACACGGCAGCTTGAACTGCAGCTAAACACTTAAGACTATCATGTACATTATACTGTAGTACAGTGTAATACATTACTGTATACTGTACCTTCTTTATAAGCTTTGCCAAACGGGTGGTGATGACTCACTGTGACTCCTCAAGTCTGCATTATAGTTGACAGGTGACAGCTGGCCTGCTACACTTGTAGTTGACAGCTGATGATGCTGGAAAACATTTTGGTACTGGTTCTGGTACTTGCAAGCTTGCTGGTACCTGAACGCGAAATCATGCTCAGGCTGGAAATTTTCCATATATTCTGGCGAGGACAGGTAACAGTACAAAGGATTTCCGTTCACAATGTTATCACTGATGGTCGGACCCGACACCGGAGCTGGTGGTGCTGTTGCCGGCACATTGCTGGATTGGGATTGACGAATCTTGTATGGGTTAAAACCCACTTTTCTTCTTTTGAGATTGCCATGATCAAAAAATTTTATACGTCTGTGGTGTAGCCATAATGTCTACTCAGCAATTGTGCAGGGAAAGAATGTTAAAAAAAAAGGTACACATTGAGTATTTTAATGCTTTTTATTAAGAACGTCTAATTTGATAACGTCTTCGAAAAAACAAGGTAAATTCACAATGGGCCACTGTAAGTATGTACACCAGTATCCGTTTTAAACACCTGCACCCTTACAAAGTAGCAAAGCAATGTTGCAAATACACATTCCAATTCAATCCAATTCATTAATTGCATACATTTCTGCCACCTGGCGGATACGCAAAGAATAGCACCCAAATTATAATTCATTAACTCTGCCACATGGCGGATACGAGAAGAATTGCATCCAAAGAAACAATAAACCATTAAATTAAACAGATCTACCGCGTCTGGTTGCCCGGTGCCGGATTGCGCGAACGCTGCATGAATAGTGATAAAATGAGAAAATACCGAATGGAATACAGCGGTCAACACGAAAACTGATTCGAGGCGCGTTCGAATAACGGCCGCTGCATCAATATATTGGACTTAGACTGGGCTCTGAGTCCCCTCATAACCTTATCTATGGTTGGAGCACCCACGAACCCAATACAGGTTCTTGGCTACCTGGGCATTAACTGAGGTCCCCACTTAACGTAGGAATCCTTTCTGGTTCAGGGACACTTTTCATCCCTGTGACCCATTTACCTTTCTTGGTTAAGCTGTAGCAGGGAACCCTAGCGGTCAGTCACGCTAGCGTTTTCAAGGGGAGATATTGCCGGGACAATGTGCCTATATGTATCTGTGAATCAGGCATGATTCCTGTGTTCTTCAAAGATTCAGGGGAGCGCCAATGTTCACGTCATCATTATGTAAAAGAATAATAAAAGCAACATGGTATGGTACAGTTTCAACCTGGTGTGGCTTTCTTAAAAGTGAAAAATGATCCACTCACACTTTTCTTCTTATTAGTAAGGCATTACAGAGACACTCCTCTCCCTGAACTGAGCAATAAATCAGGATATCCACAGACGTAGACCCCTTTCTCCTCTTCTCAGTCGTAATAGATATACCAAAGAAATAACAAGAGAATCCAATAGCGCAATACGTCTCAAAGTGTATTAAAGATCATAACAAATAAAATCATATAGTTGTGCACTCACATAAGGTATATAAACGCAGTCATGGTACAAAATCCCGATTGTAGATACAAACACTTCACCGGTACACGTTGTGCTGTTCAACTCTGCGTCGCAGCTCCTATCGGCGTCTCTGATTCCTGTGAATATATTTAGGGGAACCGACAACTCCGGACCCCAACTACCTAGGCACATTCCGACAACAATTTCTCCGCAAAACCCCTGTTGAAACTCATGCCCTAGCAATCCCTGCTCGCTGACATACACAGAAAAATAAAAAAAATAAAATATTTTTATTACAGATTATGCATTGGTTAGTCACAATGTTACTGGGCTAAGGAGATAACTCTCTTGGACCCTTATATACGGATCAGGGGTAACCAAAAATGGGCTTTACCTTTTATTTGAGAGCCTTGTTACCCCCTACCATCAGTCTCCATTCATTATTATTATCTCAGGGCCCAAATGGGGAGATTTATTAAACAGTCCAAACCCCAACAAATCTTGTGGAGTGGGGCTACGTTTTCCAGCACCACAAGTCGCCTTCCAGTAGTTGCCATACTGTATTTGCTCAGCATTAGATGTAGGCATATTTTTTCTTCACATTTGCATTCAACACTCATTGCCCAGTTCCTTTGAATTGTGGAATTCAGTGGATCAGTCTCATAAAGTAAATCTGCTTTTTTCTTTCTGTCACTGATTAGTAATTCAAACCTGAAAACTGAATCCGAATCAGAAAATCTGATATATAATAGGAGGAAGGGGAATCGAGAATTATAAGTAGTGGTGCAGTCTCAAGATGAAGCCATGGGTTGTAGGCTTTTCGGGGTTTAGATGTAGGTTGGTTAGGCTTTTGCTGCTGTAATACTGAGAAAATACTGTAACAAACTCAGAACTCCATTAAATAATTATCGATTCACTAAATTGGGATAACGGTATGCTAAATTACAGTATGACGGATATCCCCAAAGGTGCTTAGCGTTATGATGTCCTAGCGTTCACATGAAAAATAGGGGATTGCTAATTTTTAACGGATGTTGGGCTCATTTATATGCAAATGATAGGATAATTAGTGGTTTACCTATCAACCGAGATCCACAGACCTCCGTTCATATTCTGTAAGCGCAAAGGAATAGTGCAACAATATTTATGACCTTCCTAAAGCTAGAGCTGCTATATCCAGACCCTGATTATAATTGTATTTCTGTTGTGGAATAGCCTAAAAGCCATGTGCTAAATAAAGGACTTAACCCTTTCATTACAAAAAGTTAAATGTGTCATGTAAAGATTGTATGTATTATGGATCAGACCGTATAAATGTCTGAAACATATCATTAGCTTTAGTATTTTCCTGGTGATTAAACTGATCTAATATGGTACAGTGAACACTGTAATCATGTTCATTTTTAGTAATGTACAACTAAATTAAATAAAGGACACTATAAATAATGAAAAAACTTTTAAAAAATACAATTATCCACATTATAGCAATACTTGCATTAGCTTTATGTAACTCACATGAGTTATGTGTCTTTAAAGCAGGGGTGGGGAACGTCTGGCCCGCGGGCCGCATAAGGCTCGTGAAATGATTTGATCCGGCCCCCGTGCGGCCCTGCCCGTTATATTTAAAAAAAAAATAATAATAATAAAAAAAAAATGGCAGCGATTACCCATGCGCAGAGCGAGGTCCCGCAGGGCAAGAAGAGTGTCCAGCCTGCTGCCTGTGAGCCCGCTCCCCCTGCTCTTCCCAACTTGGGACTGAGGGCGGGGAAGACACAACCCAGCATCCCCCACGCTGTGCTGACCTGCGCACTACCAGAGGACAGCCAGTGCGGGGTTTACAGTGAGCAGTGCGGCTCTGCACTCGGCTGTCAGCTCAACCCGAGTGCACTGCAGGCTCTGCTGGAGAGGAAGGGGGAGGAGAGGAGAGGAAGGGGGAGGAGAGGAGAGGAAGGGGGAGGAGAGGAAGGGGGAGGAGAGGATAACGCAATGCACTCGGGCAGAAAACAGTCACAAACCTCAATACACCTGAGTATACCCGAATTCGTGGGACTAGCCGAGCTCGAATAAAGTGTGTCGCCAGTGTACTGCTGCGGCAGAGTTTATTCGAGCATTTGCCCGTTCTCTGCCGCAGCAGTAGCCTGGCGCGCGCCCGAGAGTGACGGGCGCGCGCCGAAGCAGCGGAAGAGCGCCCTCCGATCGGGGCGCTCTCCCTACCGCTGCCGGGTCCGCCGGGTCCCCCGGAACCCCCTGCCGCTGTCCCGCGATCGCGGGACACCAGGGCTCCCTCGGGGAGCCCCTGGACACGCGTGCAGGGGGCGCACGCTCCCGAAGACGCATGACCGCGCGTCTATGACGCGCGGCACGCCGAGGGGCGGCCACTAGCAAGCCGGGAGATTTCCCGGCTTGCGGTACCGACCACACTCGAATAAAGTGTGTCGGTACTGTATCATGTATCCCAATACTGTGTCACTAAGACAATGTGGCCGATAAAGTTATACAAGGTGTTTGTAAGTTTTTGTCCTGACGGCGGCCATCTTGGATTGGCTTTGTATCATGTCCACCAATGAAGAGCGAACGGATTGTATTTAAGAACAAGTGTAGGATACACTACCGACACACTTTATTGCTCATCGGCCAGATCCGCAAGCCGGGAGATTTCCCGGCTTGCTAGTGGCCGCCCCTCGGCGTGCCGCGCGTCACCGACGCGCGGTCACGCGTCATCGGGAGCCTGCGGCCCCTGCACGCGCGTCCAGGGCTCCCCGAGGGAGCCCTGGTGTCCCGCGATGTGGGGGACGGCGGCAGGGGGTTCCGGGGGACCCGGCGGACCCGGCAGCGGGAGGGAGAGCGCCCCGATCGGAGGGCGCTCTTCCGCTGCTTCGGCGCGCGCCCGTCACCCTCCGGCGCGCGCCAGGCTACTGCTGCGGCCGAGAACGGGCAAATGCTCGAATAAACTCGGCCGCAGCAGTAGGTTGCCAGATTCCTGACGAAGCTAGTTCTCTAGCGAAACACGTCGAATCAAGGCAGATACCAAGACACGTGGAGGAGAGATGCTGAGCTGTTCCTTGCTTCTTGTGGCCGCAATTAGGAGCACCTGTGGTGGAGCGTCTCCATTCCAAACCTAATCGCGACTCCTGGAGAGGAAGGGGCGGTAAGATCATCATATGCCTGTACCTCTGATTCATTATTGCCTGATAATCTCTTATACTTTGTAATAGAGCACTTGTGAAGTGTCTTTTAATTCATTAAATTGTTGCACAGTTCGCGCTATGGTGTGCTCTTGTCCTCTGCTGTAGTGCACCATAGCCATCCCATCCTTGTCCCCAGACACCCCTCTACATGGGACTACTGTTCGTGTAAACTTTATGTGTGAAATGCCTTTACTCACTGTCTGCTTGTGAGTATAACTTTTGCAGAATTTCATAGGATTATCATTTTTGTGCTTTACAGTACTGTACTATTTTTGTGATCTCTCTTCTTTTCCATGTGCATGGTGTCCTGCTCCCTTGTCACCTCTACCCACAATAAAGGGGTTAAGCCAGACTACCTGGTTGATTGGGGGTGTACGGGGTGGGTGAATGAGGCAGTTGCCTAATGGGAAGGTTGTGGGAGGGGTTAACACCTTCATTACCTTAGCGGTAGTAACCGCTGTGGGCAGGAAAGGGTTAACCCCTCCCACTAGGGTTAACCCCTAACCACCAACCCATCCCCTCTACCCCCAATACACATTACAATACAATACGAACACCGATACAATAAATTTAACACCACAACTGCAGCGGCTGTTATCGGATCATTTACCGAATTGGTTTTCAAAATGTCCCCGAAATTCTCTCAAAATTTGCTGTAGCAGGCTAATGGCCAAACGGATAAACACAGCTGGGGTCCCTGCTGTGTTAATTCTACCGGGGTCTACATGTCTGGAAGAGACATGGAGTAAGAGAGAGGCTGAATCAGTCACTCCTACTGAGCGCATGTTATGTATTTTATTTGGCGCTTTTGTTTTTCCCCATTGACTGCTAATGTGTTTATCTATGCCACTTTCTGGGTATAGATATGCACACCGACAATCAATGCATTTT
>WSYH01007650.1:0-32298 GCA_036426205.1 Ascaphus truei
ATAATGTGAGCATAAATAGGAACATGTACCATATGGTATTTAATTGTGTTCATATGTAGCTCACTTCTTATTTGTATTTCGCTCATGTACCGGTGTGTGAAACCAGCTTCAATTAATATGTAATCACAGCATATAGGTAAACAGGGGGGGGGGGGGGGGGGGGCAGAGAGCCAGATCACAGGGTCATGGTAAGGTCAAGTCTTGTGGAAGGGCTTACAGGTGGAAGAAGCAGCTAAGAGGTCATGGTGGTGTCAAGTGCTGGGGGAGGGACTACAGTTGTTAGAAGCTGACAAGGTGAACACAAGTTCATCACAGTCATTAGAAATGGTAATTATCTTACTACTTTCAAGCACCAGTCCACGATATATTACAACGTACGTTAGTCATTCGTTCAGTTATATATTATTGTAACGTTATAGATACGCCACCTTCTCACACCAGTACCATCTGTGAGCGACACACTGCATGTGTTGCTGAGTGTCAGCCACATTGAGCGCTACACCTGCTTCTCGTAAATGTTGAGACAGATCACTAAAAACATTCATACAAATTTCCACAATTAGGTACTGAATTATAAGCAGAGTCTACTTTGCTTGCATGGTAGTGATGTACATTATTGTAGCTATATTAATACCCAACATATGCAGTGTATGTACAACAGACCAGTTAATTTTATAACGCATTCCTGCATGAACATTGTATGTATGTTGTATGGTGTTCAAAAGAAATGTGACGATTAGTTTCACATGTACATTTAGGTTAAGATGGATAATATACACATTGCCCTAACCATAGAATTGTGATTTCCTTACGGGATGCTGATATTTAGCCATAAGTACTCTCACTACAGATACTTAATGTTAATTATGTACACATGACAATGAAATTTTGATGTTATTCTTCTATATATAGCGTCCGGCAGCTCCTGTGTCACCTGTGGCACGTGACTCAGAACACGTCTTGTCACCTGTCTCATCAAGGTCATCATCAAGAATGGAAGGGGAGTGTATGAGGTGCAGGCCATATAATGTTTACATTGGAAGCATTTCATTTGCCATGCAAAATAAATGCCTTTCACATGTAATGAACTTCTCATCAGTTATTGACACAGGAGATGTAGTGTTTCATGACACAACATGTATTGTGTCTGTTTTCAAGTATCAGCTAGGAGTTGTGATGTTACAACAAAATTTAATTCATTCTTCTTTCACACTGAGTCGAAACTTCATTGTTGCTTCAAGCATCATCTTTTAATTGGACACAAATAATTAATTATGGAAACATGTTATGTGTTCCACTATGAGAACTATCATTATAGTCTAAAAAAAATTAAAGTTCCATGTCAGTTCATAATGTCTTTATTTATTTGTAGAACCAGATGTTGCCGCTCAAGGACAAATTCTCTCAAGTGACCATGAAGATGTTGACACTCCTGGATTAACCCAGCATTCAAGTCCTCCTGCTCGTGACACCTACTCAGCTATTGCAGCTTCTGAAGAACGAATCTTGGGTGAAGAAAATCGTCGCCATTCAGAAATGATGTCAATGCTTGAAAGGATGATGTCACTGCATGAAAGGATGCATGAAAGGTCAATATCAGAAATGTCACAAATTATAAATGTCATCATCCAAGTTTCTAAAGAAATCCAAAATGTTAACAGGACATTACAAGCACTAGTTCTCAATGTAAGCCAAGCAAATCAGTTTCGGAGTACAGCAAGAGAACAAAAATTCCACTTTACCCCATCAGAGGATGGATCTTTACATGCTGCTACTTTTACTCCAGAGTCATCAGTTCTTCATTCCCCACTTCTGGATGATACCGGTACAGTAGGTGCAAGTTCTGTGCAGGTCCCTGTGCAGGTCCCTGTCAACATCCAACCGCTGACATCTGTTCAAAACATGGAACCGACACCTACTGAACAAATGAGACATGCAAAAGAAAGTTAGGGCAACAATTACTAATAACCAGCTTTTGGAAGAAGATTAAAAGACAAAAACAAGAAAGTGCTCCACCACCACTCTTGCAATGTTTATCAAGTGTTTCTCAACTGCCACAGCCCACACCCAGTGCCCCTGAAGTGCCACAACCCACACTCAGTGCCCCTGAAGTGCCACAGCCCACACTCAGTGCCCCTGAAGTGCCACAGCCCACACTTAGTTGCCCAGAACTGACACAGCCCACACCCAGTGCCCTAGAACTGACACAGCCCACACCCAGTGCCACAGAACTGCCACAGGCCAGTACAAGTGGTAAAGTTAAGGTGAGAGTACTTGGCACAGGGAAAAGGCGAACACAACAGCCAACAAGCAGGCCTGTGACTCGCTCTCAAAAGGATAAACAAAAATAAATAAGCACATTCACTAAATATTTTTGTGTACTGGTGTCCTTTACTGCAGACTCTTTCATGCATAGTGTATGTATGACCATGTACAGATGCTTGCAAACATTCAAGTATGTCCTTGTACACATGAATGTTTATAAATGCTCATTCACTGAATGAGTGAAGGCATATTTTAGAACATATGAATATCTATTAATCATCAGTTGATTAATATTAATACATTATGACACACTTTGCATGTATATGGAAGATGACATTCGCTTATCTCTTGTTCAGTATTAGATGTTACAGGTGTATTTTAGAAATTTAGATTGTCATTTCATGCTAATATTATGTACATACAAATTAATGTAATTACCCATATAACAGCCTACTTTTTAATGTTATGTTTTCTTGTGTCTTCACTTTGTAAGACATTACTTACCTTAATGTTCATTCATAGTTCATCATGTTGGCATGTGATCATGTATGATTTGTGGTTACAATAACAGATCTGTAAGTGTGTATGAATATATCTGTAGTCTATCTCGGTATCTCTATCTATATATGTATACACACACACACACACACATTGTCTATCTTTGTGTGTGTGTGTGTGTATATATTTAATGATATATAGATATCTTTGCCAGTGTTGTCTGCAAACAGCCCTTGTGTTAATGATATACAAATGTTAGGACACTTGCTACAATTATTGTATCAGTATGAGTGAGGCCCTAATTCAGACAGCTGTATTGAAGTTTGATTATGATTAGAACAAGGCCTGCTTACACCCATCAATGCCTTTAGTTTTGCACTCTATATATAATATATAGAATCAGAATCAACATTAGAGGCCTTAATGGCTGCAAAGAGGCCTAGTTTGCTGTTAAATACAACTTCTACACTGCTGACTCAATTAGGCCCTCAAGCATACTGAACCAGTAATGTTATACACTTTAATGAACTTTGAATATAATTACAACAAGGCCTGTTTCCACATTAAGGCCTTGAATTTTGGATTAATAATATAATATTATATATATATATATATATATATATATATATATATATGTAACTGTGTGTGTATATATATATATATATATATATATATATATATATATGCAAACAACAAGAGAAAAGCAACCTTTAAATAGCACATGGACATAAATGGGAGAAGACAGTTTCTCGTCGAAATGCGTTGGAGTGGGAGTCTTGCTGAGGGGGGGCCCTACCTTTCCTATCTACAACATGGAGTATTGACTTTACTATTTGTGGGGGCAGTTGAAGTGACAGGTGGGAGGCAGTTGGAGTGACAGGTGGGAGGCAGTTGGAGTGACAGGTAGGGGGCAGTTGGAGTGACTGGTGGGAGGCAGTTGGAGTTACAGGGGAGCAGTTGGGTGGCAGAGCGGCAATTTGGTGGCAGAGGGGCAGTTGGGTGTCAGCGGGGCAGTTGAAGTGTCAGGGAGAGCTGTTGGAGTCACAGGGGGGCAATTGGAGTGACAGGCGGGGCAGTGGTGGACAAGAGGGTGGTATGGGCAGTTGAGATGACAGCGGGAGAAGAGCGTCTCAAGGGGGTAAAAGGGAAAACAGTGGGGGGGGGGGGAAAGAGGGCAGTGGGGTGATTGTCCCAACCTAGCTCTCCGGTCTCCACAGCCAACACCATGTGGAGCACTCAGCAGTCAGGGTATATACACAATGTACCCTGTGCTGCTTGGAATCCCACCAGGGGTCGCTGGTTGATAGAACCTAGTTAGCTCTAGCTTCTTATCTCCCATATCTCTATGGCCTGCCTGCAGTCGCTTTTCCCCCAACTCTCTTCAGGGGCCTCACAGTAAGCACTGAAGGGCCACATGCAGCCCACAGGGCCACAGGTCGGCCACCCCTGGTCTAATGTCTTGTAATATGAAATACACCCATCCTTATTTTCAGCTACTTGCTTATGCAGAAGTTCATGAGTTCTTGGTGTGCACCCAATGTCTTCCTACTCTAGATCTCCTTCACCATTCAAGAAACTGCTATTGTGGGAAACCTCTCTCTTTTAGGGTAGCTTTTTCAGAAAGTACATGAAGTCAACATGGTAGACCAAGCACTGGTCTTTAAGAAGGGCCCTGCCTACATTTTGGCTCACTTAGTCCATGCAAAATATATCAAGCTTTTCAAATAGGCTTCAGTGCAAGAACACTATATCAAATGCTACATGTCCTTTGCAGAGAGTGTGTCTCAGCGCTTTCTGTCAATGTTACTCAAAATGCTGGGAAACTCCCTCCCCAGTGCTGGAAAAGAGTACATATCCATCAAAGTAAACGAGTTTAACAGTATATTGAAGAAGGATCTGGCCCATAGTTTTAGAACAAATAAAAGCGTGATACAGATGTAACAAGACTTACTGTCCTTAGCGCAGCAGACAAAGAAGCAAAAGTCCGCGGGGCCAAGAACAGGTCTACCATGATCAAGCTGCACAGGACGCAGCGGTAATCTTCCGGTGCCACTGTGGCGAAAATGGGGGTAATCAGCGCATTAATAAAGGCAGTGTGCTCAGCTGGTTACCCCTATTTCGTATTGGGAATGAAAGGGTTAATTTTATATGCTGTTCCCATGTTCCATTGTCCCCTATATGCATTGTTGCCCCCTTTTTGCAGGCTAGTCTGTACCTGCAGTGCTGAATAACAGGAGCCGTTCCATTAAGACTGCTAATTCAGGAACGGAGTGAGCCAGCACCCTGATTTTTGGTGTGCAGCCTCAGTGTAACCACCCAAGCACATAAACAATAAAAATATAACTTTGTCATAAGGGAAACATATATGTTTGATGAAGTGCCTTTCTGTTGCAGTTTTAAAATGTACCGGCAGGATGCTATTTTTTTCTGGCTGCCTTTGTAATGCATTAAGGAACAAATGTTATGCATCCATGAGCCCCCTGTTGGAGAGATGCCGATGCATCTAGGAGGGGATGAAAGACCCCAGAGTCTTACAGTGTCACTTAATCAGGATGTTTCTGAGTAGCAGATCCTGTTACTCATCCTGGATATTCCACACCTTGGGACCAAACTCCAGACATTGCATCCCCAGAAATGAGTGGCCCCTTTTTACTTAGCAGTGTTACCAAGCTTCTTACTGAGCATGCTCAGAGTTACCTGGGCTGGCTGTATGATTTGCTCATGTGACATGGCAGGTTCTGATAGGAGGAAGATAATTCCTTGCCAATGGGATGAGGCTAATGTAAACCCCACCAGCCCTTATCCTTAAAAAGGCCTGTAACCCTCATTCCTGTGTTGTTGTTGTTGCTGTTGTTACCTGATTTCTTCAAGCGGATAAGATCTAAGTACAGCGGCTACGATTCCAGAACGCAAGGGGTTAAAAACATCGCAACAAGGAAACTTGCCCTGCTTCAGGATTTCGTTAGACCTGGGGATTCCAGAACGAACCCCAAAGAACCAGAAAAGACTTTGCACTTTCACAGAAGGATTGGACTGGCTATTTATGTGGCAATTTGCAAAATGACTACATTTTTAAAAGACAATCTTCTGGTGCTTTGCACCTTTCTGGACATTATCCCCTGTTCCTATACCCGTAAGTGTAATTATTAAATATATTCTGCAGTTGTCGTGTGTTTGCCTATCAAGGGAATAAATCTCAGTTTATTTTGTTCAACCTGTTCTGCTCAATCAGGATCCACGAAATATAAATGTGTTATTAAGTGCGTCTCCCGTCACAAGCATTTAAAACTGATGGCAGCTGGTGAGATACTGATTGAGCCTATATTGCAGTATCCTGCGGGGCTCTGTAATATATTGAGGACCTTGTAGATTGCAAGCTCCTCAGACAAGTGGCAACTTACACACACTTCCAAAGAGCAAGAGATAATTCACTGGTCTCTGGACCCATACCCCAGTGGCACCATGAGTCTACGCTCAGGAAGGTTTTGTACCTGGAACCTGGCGCAGATAGTGGAGAGATGTGTGGGGTACGGGTTCACAACAGACGGTCGTTCAAAGAGTCAGCTGGAGGAGGATTTAGAAGAATATGAAGGCAGGATGGCCCCGCCAACTGCTGTAGCAGCCGCCAGTACTCAGCCCGGAGTGCAGGAGGTCCCTCCAGCTCCGGGGCTGCAAGGACAGGTGAAGGATGTCAGTGACCACCGGGAAAAGGGTGGCGCGGTGCCAGGGGGTGCAGATGGATCAGTTGCTGCGGCGACCGGACTTGCTACCTCTGAGCTCATTGCACTCCTCACCGCCTGGGGAGAAGGGCTTAGCTATGAACAGCGGCTACAGCTTCTGTCGAAAGCTTTGAAGGACCCCTCACTCCCACCTTGTCAGCGGGGAACAGGACGTTCCCAGAGTAACTGCTGTGGAAGCAGCAGAGCCAGCAAATGAATATGTAACCAGCAGAGCCTTGGTGAGCAACGCAGCAGTCCCCAGAGAGGCAGTCATTCCCGGCTAGTGGGGACCTGTCTGCACCTCAGCGGACTCCCAATCATACAGTGGGCAGCGACACGCCCTATACTGGGGAGTTCAAGCTTGAGAGACGGTGCTATCATTGCCACAAGGTGGGCCACATCCGGCCACATTGCCTGGACCGTGAGCGGTCTGGGGGACCCCATCAGGGGCAACGTTCACAAGCTGCAGGGCCAGTAACCCAGATTGGGCTGGCCCACACAGAGGAACAGAGCACAGCCATGGAGCCACAACCAAGAGGGATGTCCCAGGCAGATGCTGCTTTTGTCACCTCAGAGCCAGCAGCAGTGAGCAGAGGATGTCCAAGTGCATCAGTCGAGATGCAGCCTGCTGATGTCCTGAGCAGGCACCCACAGAGGGTTACCTTTGGTGCCCGGCAAGCAGGGAGCTTGCCAGATTTGGGTGCTGCTGTTATTCTGGTGCTGCCAGAAGATTTGCTCCCGGGTTGCAAAGAACCATGCCTGATGGAGGGCTGCGGTCCTTCCAGGGTGCCCAGATCGTTTTGGATGGGGGTGCCAATCATGGCATGAGGGAGGTGGGGGTTTTGTCCAGGGTAACTGCTGAGGTGCGCCTTAGCAATAACCTGGAGCCTGTGATCTGTGTGGTTGCTGCGGAATTGCCTGCTGTTGCGGCAATTCCTAAGAGCCTGTCATCAGGAATCACAGCAGAATCAACCTCTGTCCCCCTGCATTTGGGACCAACGGTTCCAGTGGCCTCTGCGGAAACCAGACAGGTAAGCCAGACTACTGAGTCGCGACCAGTGACTGACTTACTGTTCCCTTTACCTGTTCCTGTTACCCCTGACTTAGAGACTAAGGGTGGGTGGTTAGAATTAGGGACCGCAGATAGGGATGCAGTGAAAGCTGACCCCAGCTTAGAAGGTATGGGACTGCGGGTGTCCGAGTCCTGGGAAAGCGGGGGGTCAGACCACAGGCTGTGGCACCGCGGGCTCTGGGGTAGGGAGCCAGGTTCTACCGGGTTAGCCAGGGGCTGGACAGGTAGAAGACGGTTAGTGGAACCCAGGGAGGGTAGGCAGCAAGTGTTGCAGGTAGCCTTCCCCAGTCCACTAGTGGGGCATTAGGGGGTCACTCACATGAGAACCCAGCTGTTGCAGCCTTACTTCTGGTCGGAGGCAGCAGGGGCAGTGGCAGACTTTGGCCACCCCTGGGACGCCTGCCAGCCAGAGGGTAAAGCGGGTGATTATGTGCAGATGCTACTGAACCTGTTACCAGGAATGGGGAACATGTTTCAGGAAGTAGCTCAGGCAGTGCAAAACCTCTTAGGTAGGATAGGGTTTCCTAGGGGAGTCCTAGTTGAGCTAGGGGCCCTGGGAGGTAGGCAGGCAGGGGCAAAAGCCGGGGCTAGGATAGAGCAGCCTATGGTCCTGTTCTCAGACAAGCTGGGCAGGGCACATAGTACAGATCAGCCTGTGCTCCCAGGTGATCTGCATCCTCTGCATAAGAATACCTATGGAGTATCAGCAGAGGTGGCAGACAGTATAGAGAGGAAGGCAAAGGGCGGTCAGTCTTCAGCCTTCAGAATGGCCTCTGAGTTTTTCAGGGTGCCATTCAGGATGAGGAATGCTTTGGCTACCTCCCACGGCCTGGTCCGGAGGGCACTAGAGAGAGTGCAGAGGTATGTGGGGACATACAGGGAGGGGATAGTTGGCTTCCGGCAGATCTGAGGTTTGTATCCAGGACAGGTAGCAGCAGTGCTAACCAGGGTTAGGGAGACAGGGAGGACCAAAGTCTATCACATCAATATGCTCAAGGAGTACATAGCTCTGCCAGATCTCCTAGGGGAGGCTAGACAGGGAGGTACCATAGAGCAAGTTGAGATAGGGGCTAAGCTGAGTGTCAGGCAGAGAGCAGATGCCAGGGCTATGCTAGAGCAGTATAGGGCCCTGTTCACAGACAAGCCAGGGAGGATGCACATCACTGAGCACCCAGTGCTTACAGGGGATCTGAGACCTCTGCATAAGCACGCTTATAGAGTATCAGCAGAGGTGAAGGGCAGTATAGAGAGGGAGGTGGAGGAGATGCTGGCCCTAGGGGTAATTGTACCATCCCAGAGCCCTTGGGCTTGTCCGGTAGTCCTAGTGCCTAAGAAGGATGGGATCACCCGGTTCTATGTGGACTACCGGCAGCTCAATGCAGGGACGGTTTCAGATGCCTACCCCATGCCCCGCATGGATGAGTTGCTGGATGAACTCACGGGGGCAAGGTATCTGACCACCAGGGATCTCTGTAAAGGGTACTGGCAGATCCCTTTGACCCAGGAGGCTAGGGAGAAGTCGGCATTCATCACCCCAAGTGGCCTCTATGAGTTCTTAGTGATGCCATTTGGGATGAAGAATGCACTGGCTACCTTCCAACGCCTGGTCAATCGTTTGCTAGAGGGTATGCAAGGGTTTGCAAGGGCTTATCTGGATGATATTGCTGTGTTCAGAAACTCCTGGGAATCACACTTAATTCATGTAGCTGCGGTGCTAGCCAGGATTAGTGAGGTAGGTCTCACCTTAAAACCCACCAAGTGCTTAGTAGGGATGGCTGAAGTCTTATACCTAGGGCATAGGGTGGGTGGAGGGTACATCAAGCCAGAACCAGCTAAGGTAGAGGCAGTAGTGCAGTGGCCCACTCCGAAAACAAGAAGCAGGTCATGGCTTTCCTAGGCACCGCAGGCTACTATAAGAAGTTTGTTCCCCAGTATATTGCCATTGCAACACCCCTGACTGACTTGACCCAGAAGTGACTGTCTGTGCTGGTAGTCTGGTCTCCTGCCTGTGAAGCTGCATTTCAGGCTTTGAAGACTGCACTGGCCAGCGCTCCTATACTGGCTGCTCCAGATTATTCCAAGAAGTTTCTGGTGCAGACTGATGCCTCAGACTTTGGCATTGGTGCTGTGTTCAGCCAGGTGGGGGAGGAGGTCAGGGAACCTCCAATGATGTTTCTGGGTCACAAGCGGCTGCCCAGAGAAGTGGCATATGCCACTATTGAGAAGGAGAGTCTGGCCATAGTATTGACTCTAAAGAAGCTACAGCCCTCTCCGTATGGCAGAAAATTCACTGTTATCACTGACCATAACCCCCTAAGTTGGTTACAGCGGGTGTCGGGAGAGAATGCCAAGCTATTGCGAGGGAGCCTTGACTGGCAGGAGTTTGATATCACCTGTGACAGAAACCAGGGGATTGTAATAAATTCCATATACAGGGCTCCCAGGATACTGAACAGTTTCTATCCTGTTTAGGCTGGAAGTGCAGCCTCATAATACATGCACTCCATCCCACAGTTTGACAAGTGCTGGAACTGAGGGATGAGGGATCCAAACCAGAGTTTTTCTGCTGCCTGATTTCTGTCACCTGTCCTGCTAATTAGAAATCAGGTATTTAAGACTGATTTCCTGGTTTCTCTTCCCTCTCCCCCAAGAGCCCGGAGGAAGGAAGTCTGCTGGAAGCAGAGAGGGGAAAAGTCTCTCCCCAAAAAGGTTAAATCATTCTGTCTTTTTTGTCTAAAACTGCAAAGTTCCTTATTTTGTTGTTGGAAGTGGAAAAGCCACTTCAACCCTGAGTCAGGGAAAACCTAAGTTAAGTTATTGCTCAGGTGAGCAGGTTTTTGTTTTGCTTGTGTTTCTGTTGTATGCACTGTGGCAGTCTCAGTGCCTGGGACTGAATAAACCAGGCATAGCCTGTTTAAAGGAACAGCACGTGACGCCTCGTCATTTAACCTACCCTAAAATACCATGTTCTAACAGTCCCGGACAGACGGCGGAGCCCCGGAGTAAGCCGTTTGTCACACACCATACAGCACCAGAAAGGCAGTGAGCATGGGAACGCTGATGGCCTTTCCCGGCAGGACAATCCCCAAGACCTAATGACTTCAAAAACCCTCCGGTCAGCCCAACCACCAGAGGAGGTGCCCAGGGCAAACCTTGGGCTTTGAGTGGGGGAGATGTGGCGAAAATGGGGTAATCAGCGCATTAATAAAGGCAGTGTGCTCAGCTGGTTACCCCTATTTCGTATTGGGGATGCCGGGGTTAATTTTATATGCTGTTCCCATGTACCATTGTCCCCTATATGCATTGTTGCCCCCTTTTTGCAGGCTAGTCTGTACCTGCAGTGCTGAATAACCGGAGACGTTCCTTAAGACTGCTAATTCAGGAACGGAGTGAGCCAGCACCCTGATTTTTGGTGTGCTGCCTCAGTGTAACCACCCAAGCACATACATATTAAAAATATAACTTTGTCATAAGGGAAACATATATTTTTGATAAAGTGCCTTTCTATTGCAGTTTTAAAATGTACCAGCAGGATGCTATTTTTTTCTGCCTGCCTTTGTAATGCATTAAGGAACAAATGTTATGCATCCATGAGCACCCTGTTGGGGAGATGCCGATGTGTCTAGGAGGGGATGAAAGACCCCAGAGTCTTACAGTGTCACTTAATCAGGATGTTTCTGAGTAGCAGATCCTGTTACTCATCCTGGATATTCCACACCTTGGGACCAAACTCCAGACATTGCGTCCCCAGAAATGAGTGGCTCCTTTTTACTTAGCAGTGCTACCAAGCTGCTTACTGAGCATGCTCAGAGTTACCTGGGCTGGCTGTACGATTTGCCCATGTGACATGGCAGGTTCTGATAGGAGGAAGATAATTCCTTGCCAATGGGATGAGGCTAATGTAAACCCCACCAGCCCTTATCCTTAAAAAGGCCTGTAACCCTCATTCCTGTGTTGTTGTTGTTGCTGTTGTTACCTGATTTCTTCAGCGGATAAGATCTAAGTACAGCGGCTACGATTTCAGAACGCAAGGGGTTAAAAACATCGCAACAAAGAAACTTGCCCTGCTTCAGGATTTCGTTAGCCCTGGGGATTCCAGAACAAACCCCAAAGAACCAGAAAAGACTTTGCACTTTCACAGAAGGATTGGACTGGCTATTTATGTGGCAATTTTCAAAAGGACTACGGGCTCTATGCAGTAAGCGCCGAAAAAGGGCTCTCGGCAAGTGTTCACTATCGGCATGATGTTGCCGATTTTCCCTCGCGGTATGCAATAATTGCCGAATCCCTTCCGAATCAAGCCGAAAACATTTGTTCCCACTCTGGCAATGATTTGCTGATCACACACAGGTGTATCGGCGTGCATGGCGAGGTGGTGCTAGGTTCACCAATGAAACTTCTTGCTGAATCTGCCGAAGCAAGCATGTTTTTGATTGAGCGGCCCATTTAAAGGCAGCGTGTATTTTTATTCATTCTCTGTGTTGTTGGGAGAGAGAGAGAGACACACAGAGCTGGGCGATTTACATATTTCAGATTGACAGAGAGAGTTGCTGTGTATTGTGATCGGTTTGTCCTGTGTTGTTTTGTTAACATCTTTGTGTTGTGTTCAGTTTGTAAGTGTTCAGTGCGATTGTGTTTAAATTTCTTTTCTGTTCTTTGTGAGTGCTATAGGTATGGCCGAAAGGCATGGGAAGAGTGATGCTGGTGTGAGTGGTACTAGTAGTCATGTGAGTATGTGTCTAAGTGAACTTAGGATTCAGGGAGTGCTGTTGCTGTGAGTGCAACTGGTGTTGCTGGGAGTGCGAGTGGTGTTGCTGTGAGTGTGAGTGCTGGTGGTGGCTCTGTTGCTGGTGCTGCTGGGGTGTCTGTTGCTGGTGCTGCTGGGGTGTCTGTTGCTGGTGCTGCTGGGGTGTCTGGTGGTGGTGCTGCTGGGGTGTCTGGTGGTGGTGCTGCTGGGGTGTCTGGTGGTGGGGTGGTTGGTGGTGGGCCGCTTTTGGAGTCTCTTCCATTGGAAGAAGGAGAGTCCAGTCAGCAGCAGCCAAGCTCTGTGGCTGCACGTGGTCGGAAGAAACGTGTGGAGCGGCCACGTAATCCTCGTTTCAATGATGAGGAAAACAGAGTTCTTGTCACAGGGATTTTGGAGCACTATGACTCTCTGTTTGGGCATTTATTAGGTAAGTCAATCTTTGCATTGATTGTTCAAAGACATTTTATCCTATCTCATGTGACATGTGTTAATATCAAACTATTAATCTCTAATATCTATCAATTAAAGTTAATTGTTACACACATAATCCTTCATGCTTTATAACGACCATAACAATCAGTCCAAAAAGTTTGCCAAAGTTCATACAATAATCATGCAAGCTTCCTTAGATTTGTATGTTTCCACGTAAATGCTCATGTGCTACACATATTCAACCTAAACCAGTATGTTTGGTATCTCTTGGAACAGGTATCATTTTTGTAAAATGTTGGTCTTTCTATTCATTTGTAAGGTCATATCTTTTTTATGTATTTCAAGGGCGGACAAGTTCAGCCTCAAAAAAAGAAATGTGGGACCAAATAACATTGGCTGTGTCTGCGTGTGGGAATCATGTCAGGGACCGCACTTATATCTCTGTGTTTGGAAATATGTATTGGCTCAACTATCGTGGCTTACATCATTATGAGTCAACATACACCACTTGACCTGCATGAAGGGATTCTGTGTAATGATCTTCCAAATAACACACACTGCAACCTTCTAGTTTACAAAGCATTCAACATCTTTCCCCTATAGTTGAAAGCTGAATGTATGTTCAAATCTTTTTACAAACAATGGGTTAACATGCATAACCACAAAGCACACCCGCAGTCATTCTTTGTCACAGTAATGTTTAACATCACTGTGTTGTTCGTTATACTGTGTCTGTGCACACAAATGCATAATTCACTTTTTCATGTATGTGTCGATCCATATATACATATAATATATATATATATATATATGTGATAATCTATGTTACACCTATAAACAGGCCGTTACTGCGTAATAAAGTCTTGCATGGAATATTGTCAATTGAAAGGCGAACATGAATAATTTTCACTAACAAATTCCATTATGTATTATGAAAGCTCTTTTTTCTCTTCATGTAGTATAATGTGAGCATAAATAGGAACATGTACCATATGGTATTTAATTGTGTTCATATGTAGCTCACTTCTTATTTGTATTTCGCTCATGTAACGGTGTGTAAAACCAGCTTCAATTAATATGTAATCACAGCAGAGAGGTGAACAGAGGGGGTGGTGTCGGGCAGAGAGCCAGATCACAGGGTCATGGTAGGGTCAAGTCTTGTGGGAGGGCTTACAGGTGGGAGAAGCAGCTAAGAGGTCATGGTGGTGTCAAGTGCTGGGGGAGGGACTACAGTTGTTAGAAGCTGACATGGTGAACACAAGTTCATCACATTCATTAGAAATGGTAATTATCTTACTACTTTCAAGCACCAGTCCACGATATATTACAACGTACGTTAGTCATTCGTTCAGTTATATTTTATTGTAACGTTATAGATACGCCACCTTCTCACACCAGTACCATCTGTGTGTGACACACTGCATGTGTTGCTGAGTGTCAGCCACATTGAGCGCTACACTTGCTTCTCTTAAATGTTCAGACAGATCACTAAAAACATTCATACACATTTTCACAATTAGGTACTGAATTATAAGCAGAGTCAACTTTGCTTTCATGGTAGTGATGTACATAATTGTAGCTATATTAATACCCAACATATGCAGTGTATGTACAACAGACCAGTTAATTTTATAACGCATTCCTGCATGAACATTGTATGTATGTTGTATGGTGTTCAAAAGAAATGTGATGATTAGTTTCACATGTACATTTAGGTTAAGATGGATAATATACAGATTGCCCTAACCATAGAATTGTGATTTACTTACGGGATGCTGATATTTAGCCATAAGTACTCCCACTACAGATACTTAATGTTAATAATGTACACATGAAAATGAAATTCTGATGTTATTCTTCTATATAGTTGGTCCGCCAGCTCCTGTGTCACCTGTGGCACGTGACTCTGAACACGTCTCGTCACCTGTCTCGTCACCTGTCTCATCAAGGTCATCATCAAGAATGGAAGGGGAGTGTATGAGGTGCAGGCCATATAATGTTTACATTGGAAGCATTTCATTTGCCATGCAAAATAAATGCCTTTCACATGTAATGAACTTCTCATCAGTTATTGACACAGAAGATGTAGTGTTTCATGACAAAACATGTATTGTCTGTTTTCAAGTATCAGCTTGGAGTTGTGATGTTACAACAAACTTTAATTCATTCTTCTTTCACACTGAGTCGAAACTTCATTGTTGCTTCAAGCATCATCTTTTAATTGGACACAAATAATTAATTATGGAAACATGTTATGTGTTCCACTATGAGAACTATCATTATAGTCTAAAAAAAATGAAAGTTCCATGTCAGTTCATAATGTCTTTATTTATTTGTAGAACCAGATGTTGTCGCTCAAGGACAAATTCTCTAAAGTGACCATGAAGATGTTGACACTCCTGGATTAACACAGCATTCAAGTCCTCCTGCTCGTGACACCTACTCAGCTATTGCAGCTTCTGAAGAACGAATCTTGGGTGAAGAAAATCGTCGCCATTCAGAAATGATGTCAATGCTTGAAAGGATGATGTCACTGCATGAAAGGATGCATGAAAGGTCAATATCAGAAATGTCACAAATTAAAAATGTCATCATCCAAGTTCCTAAAGAAATCCAAAATGTAAACAGGACATTACAAGCACTACTTCTGAATGTAAGCCAAGCAAATCAGTTTTGGAGTACAGCAAGAGAACAACAATTCCACTTTACCCCATCAGAGGATGGATCTTTACATGCTGCTACTTTTTCTCCAGAGTCATCACATCTTCATTCCCCACTTCTGGATGATACCGGTACAGTAGGTGCAAATTCTGTGCAGGTCCCTGTCAACATCCAACCGCTTACATCTGTTCAAAATATGGAACCGACACCTACAAATGAGACACGCAAAAGAAAGTTAGGGCAACAATTACTAATAACCAGCTTTTGGAAGAAGATTAAAACACAAAAACAAGAAAGTGCTCCACCACCACTCTTTCAATGTTTATCAAGTGTTTCTCAACTGCCACAGCCCACACCCAGTGCCCCTGAAGTGCCACAGCCCACACTCAGTGCCCCTGAAGTGCCGGCTATGGACGGCTTAAGAACACAATGGCAATATTCAGAAAATTAACAACTCTGTGGAGGGGGGTTGGGTGACTCATGCGCAGTAAGCAGCAAGCAGCAAGCTCCCATTTCAAAGAGGATTAGAGTACACGCAGGCACAGTGAGGCGATTGACGCTCAGCTAGGGACGGATTAAAAACAATGACTAACTTCAGAAAATTAATGACTCTGTGGAGGTGTCTGTCGATAAGAGCTTGTGTGCGCATGGGGGAGGGATAAAGGATTAGTTGTGCAGAAGTTCAAAGAAATGACATAGAGTAGAGTACAGTACAGTAATTTCAAAAGGCAGTTCATCATAATACTGTAATGTGATCCCTACACCCCCAAATACAGTACATAAAAGCACACAAATCAACCATGTGCTGGCAAACGCACAGATTGAATATCGTAATAGCAAGATTGTTTTTGCAGGCTTGTGGATAAAATAACAGTTAAAAAATCATAATTAAAAACATTTTTTATTGGGGCACTCAAGCAAGCAGTGGTGGGTGAAGTTACAGGCGCATGAGCAGGAATCAACTAGCTCCCATCCGAAAGAGGATTACACACAGGTGCATAGAGAGGCGCTCTGTGCAAATCAAATTCGAGAAGGGATTTTCCAAAGCGTTGCCGTAAACAAAGTCTCAAAATTCCCATCTCAAAGAGAATTACACGCAGGCGCAGTGAGGCTTTGTAGCTTGGCTATGGACGGCTTAAGAACACATTGGCAAGATTCAGAAAATTAACGACTCTGTGGAGAGGGGGGGGGGTTGGGTTACTCATGCGCAGTAAACAGCTAGCTCTCATCTCAATAAGGATTACACGCAGGCGCAGTGAGACTTTGTAGCTCGGCTATGGACGGCTTAAGAACACAATGGCAAGATTCAGAAAATTAACAACTCTTTGGAGAGGGGGGGTTTGGGTGACTCATGCGCAGTAAACAGCTAGCTCCCATCTCAAAAAGAATTACACGCAGGCAGAGTGAGGCTTTGTAGCTTGGCTATGGACTGATTGATTAAGAACACAATGGCAAAATTTAGAAAATTAACGACTCCGTGGAATTTCAAATCCTTGAGCTAGCGTTCGTTTGGGAAGGGGCTACAGGGTACAGCTGCATGAAGTTCACAGCTAAAGACATACTTTAATTTCAAAAGGCAGTTCATCATAATAATACACCCCCAAATACAGTACGTAAAAAGCACACAAATCAACCATGTGCAGTCAAATGCACAGGGTCGCAGTCAAACGCTACAGCACAGATTGAATATCGTAATACAGTAAGATGGTTTTTGCAGGCTTGTGGAGAAAAAAAAATTACAATAAAAAATTTTTTGGGTCACTCACTCAAGCAAGCAAGCAGTGGTGGGTGGGCGAAGTAACAGGCGCATGCGTAGTAATCACCTGCTGTCAAGCAGGAATGTGATTGAAACCAGACACACGTTCAAAGGAATGGTGTGGGAGAGATGTACTGCATTGTAGAGAAGATAAGATGTTGAAATACCCTGCAGTGCAGTTAATTATCCTGAGCGAGGGGAGAGCGCTGTATATGCCGAAATGTGACACTGTTACAGTACTGTACACACCTATGCGTTTCAACAATTTTCAAATGAGACATACTGTACAGCAGCACAGCACTGCAAATGCATGTATACTTTAAATTTGCAAAGTTACAATTACTGCGCGCGCACACACAGACTGTGTACTGACATAGGTTGAACCGCAAAGGTATTAGACTTCCAAGACAACAGCTCGCAAACGCCCCCCTGAGTTTTTACATGGCATTGCAGTATTGCAGACGGCGAGAATAAAATGCTAAAATCACGAGCGCTAAAATAACGCAGTTCACTCCGGGCGAAACAAACAGAAAACCACACCTAAACGGGATAATCTTAGAGCCGTGGATCTAGCCAACTTAGGGCTCAATTCAGTAAGCGCCGAAAAAGTGCTCTCGGCAAGTGTTCACTATCGGCATGAAGTTGCCAATTTTCCATCGCCGTATGCAATAAGTGCCGAATCGCTTCCGAATGAAGCCGAAAACATTTGTTCCCACTCTGGCGATGATTTGCCGAACACACACAGGTGTATCGGCGTGCATGGCGAGGTGGTGTTAGGTTCGCCAATGAAACTTCTTGCTGAATCTGCCGAAGCAAGCATGTTTTTGATTGAGTGGCCTATTTAAAGGTAGCATGTATTTTTATTCATTCTCTGTGTTGTTGGGAGAGAGAGAGAGATAGAGACACACAGAGCTGGGCGATTTGCATATTTCAGATTGACAGAGAGAGTTGCTGTGTATTGTCATCGGTTTGTCCTGTGTTGTTTTGTTAACATCTTTGTGTTATGTTCAGTTTGTAAGTGTTCAGTGCGATTGTGTTTAAATTTCTTTTCTGATCTTTGTGAGTGCTATAGGTATGGCGGAAAGGCGTGTAAAGAGTGATGCTGGTGTGAGTGGTACTGGTAGTCGTGTGAGTACGCATCTGAGTGAACGTAGGATTCAGGGGAGTGCTGTTGCTGCGAGTGTGACTGGTGTTGCTGGGAGTGCGAGTGGTGTTGCTGTGAGTGCGAGTGCTGGTGGTGGCTCTGTTGCTGGTGCTGCTGGGGTGTCGGTTGATGGTGCTGCTGGGGTGTCTGTTGCTGGTTCTGCTGGGGTGTCTGTTGCTGGTACTGCTGGGGTGTCTGGTGGTGGGGTGGTTGGTGGTGGGCCGCTTTTGGAGTCTCTTCCATTGGAAGAAGGAGAGACCAGTCAGCAGCAGCCAAGCTCTGTGGCTGCACGTGGTCGGAAGAAACATGTGGAGCGGCTACGTAATCCTCGTTTCAATGATGAGGAAAACAGAGTTCTTGTCACAGGGATTTTGGAGCACTATGACTCTCTGTATGGGCATTTATTAGGTAAGTCAATCTTTGCATTGATTGCTCAAAGACATTTTATCCTATCTCATGTGACATGTGTTAATATCAAACTATTAATCTCTAATATCTATCAATTAAAGTTCATTGTTACACACATAATCCTTCATGCTTTATAACGACCATAACAATCAGTCAAAAAAGTTTCAAAAGTTTCATAATCATGCAAGCTTCCTTAGATTTGTATGTTTCCACGTAAATGCTCATGTGCTACACATATTAAACCTAAACCAGCATGTTTGGTATCTCTTGGAACAGGTATCATTTGTGTAAAATGTTCGTCTTTTGATTAATTAGTAAGGTCATATATTTTTTATGTATTTCAAGGGCGGACAAGTTCAGCCTCAAAAAAAGAAATGTGGGACCAAATAACATTGGCTGTGTCTGCGTGTGGGAATCATGTCAGGGACCGCAGGAATTGTCAGAAGAGATTTGATGATATCAAGGCCAATTTAAAGAAAAAAATCCAAGCACAACGGATGCGTGCTTCTGCCACTGGAGGTGGGCCGCCAGCACAAGCTCTAATCTTAACTCCATTGGAGGAGCAGATGTGTGCAAAATTTCTTCCTGTCGTCGTGGAGGGTTTGCCAGGGGACAGAGATATCGGAATTTATTCAGCTCAATTTCCACCAGGTGACAAATGTTACTGTACTACGCGTGTCCTATGTTACAGTTCTTATCTATATTTCCGCTTCAACTTATAATTTCTTCCAAATATAAGCATACCTACATATATATCTGTATATATGTCTCTCTCTCTTTGTCTCTCTCTCTATCTATCTATCTCTCTATCTCTCTCTCTCTATGTATATCTATATTTATATATAGTTGTCCAAAAAAAAAAAAAAACAATATTTATATATATATATATTTTTTTTATATCTGTGTGTTTGGAAATATGTATTGGCTCAACTATCGTGGCTTACATAATTATGAGTCAACATACACCACTTGACCTGCATGAAGGGATTCTGTGTAATGATCTTCCAAATAACACACACTGCAACCTTATAGTTTACAAAGCATTCAACATCTTTCCCCTATAGTTGAAAGCTGAATGTATGTTCGAATCTTTTTTACAAACAATGGGTTAACATGCATAACCACTAAGCACACCCGCAGTCATTCTTTGTCACAGTAATGTTTAACATCACTGTGTTGTTCGTTATACTGTGTCTGTGCACACAAATGCATAATTCACTTTTTCATGTATGTGTCGATCCATATATACATATAATATATATATATATATATATATTTGTGATAATCTATGTTACACCTAAAAACAGGCAGTTACTGCGTAATAAAGTCTTGCATGGAATATTGTCAATTGAAAGGCGAACATGAATAATTTTCACAAACAAATTCCATTATGTATTATGAAAGCTCTTTTTTCTCTTCATGTAGTATAATGTGAGCATAAATAGGAACATGTACCATATGGTATTTAATTGTGTTCATATGTAGCTCACTTCTTATTTGTATTTCGCTCATGTACCGGTGTGTGAAACCAGCTGCAATTAATATGTAATCACAGCATAGAGGTGAACAGAGGGGGTGGTGTCGGGCAGAGAGCCAGATAACAGGGTTATGGTAGGGTCAAGTCTTGTGGGAGGGCTTACAGGTGGGAGAAGCAGCTAAGAGGTCACGGTGGTGTCAAGTGCTGGGGGAGGGACTACAGTTGTTAGAAGCTGACAAGGTGAACACAAGTTCATCACATTCATTAGAAATGGTAATTATCTTACTACTTTCAAGCACCAGTCCACGATATATTAAAACGTACGTTAGTCATTCATTCAGTTATATATTATTATTGTAACGTTATAGATACGCCACCTTCTCACACCAGTACCATCTGTGAGCGACACACTGCATGTGTTGCTGAGTGTCAGCCACATTGAGCGCTACACCTGCTTCTCTTAAATATTCAGACAGATCACTAAAAACATTCATATACATTTCCACAATTAGGTACTGAATTATAAGCAGAGTCAACTTTGCTTTCATGGTAGTGATGTACATAATTGTAGCTATACAGTATTAATACCCAACATATGCAGTGTATGTACAACAGACCAGTTAATTTTATAACGCATTACTGCATGAACATTGTATGTATGTTGTATGGTGTTCAAAAGAAATGTGACGATTAGTTTCAGATGTACATTTATGTTAAGATGGATAATATACAGATTGCCCTAACAATAGAATTGTGATTTCCTTACGGGATGCTGATATTTAGCCATAAGTACTCCCACTACAGATACTTAATGTTAATAATGTACACATGAAAATGAAATTCTGATGTTATTCTTCTATATAGTTGGTCCGGCAGCTCCTGTGTTACCTGTGGCACCTGACTCTGAACATGTCTCATCACCTGTCTCATCAAGGTCATCATCAAGAATGGAAGGAGAGTGTATGAGGTGCAGGCCATATAATGTTTAAATTGGAAGCATTACATTTGCCATGCAAAATAAATGCCTTTCACGTGTAATGAACTTCTCATCCGTTGTTGACACAGGAGATGTAGTGTTTCATGACACAACATGTATTGTGTCTGTTTTCAAGTATCAGCTAGGAGTTGTGATGTTACAATAAACTTTAATTCATTCTTCTTTCACACTGAGTCGAAACTTCATTGTTGCTTCAAGCATCATCTTTTAATTGGACACAAATAATTAATTATGGAAACATGTTATGTGTTCCACTATGAGAACTATCATTATAGTGTAAAAAAATAAAAGTTCCATGTCAGTTCATAATGTCTTTATTTATTTGTAGAACCAGATGTTGCCGCTCAAGAACAAATTCTCTCAAGTGACCATGAAGATGTTGACACTCCTGGATTAACACAGCATTCAAGGCCTCCTGCTCTTGACACCTACTCAGCTATTGCAGCTTCTGAAGAACAAATCTTGGATGAAGAAAATTGTCGCCATTCAGAAATGATGTCAATGCTTGAAAGGATGATGTCACTGCATGAAAGGATGCATGAAAGGTCAATATCAGAAATGGCACAAATTAAAAATGTCATCATCCAAGTTCCTAAAGAAATCCAAAATGTAAACAGGACATTACAAGCACTAGTTCTGAATGTAAGCAAAGCAAATCAGTTTTGGAGTACAGCAAGAGAACAACAATTCCACTTTACCCCATCAGAGGATGGATATTTACATGCTGCTACTTTTTCTCCAGAGTCATCAGTTCTTCATTCCTCACTTCAGGATGATACCGGTACAATAGGTGCAAGTTCTGTGCAGGTCCATGTCAACATCCAACCGCTTACATCTGTTCAAAATATGGAACCGACACCTACAAATGAGACACGCAAAAGAAAGTTAGGACAATAATTACTAATAACCAGCTTTTGGAAGAAGATTAAAACACAAAAACAAGAAAGTGCTCCACCACCACTCTTGCAATTTTTATCAAGTGTTTCTCAACTGCCACAGCCCACACCCAGTGCCCCTGAAGTGCCACAGGCCACACTCAGTGCCCCTGAAGTGCCACAGCCCACACTCAGTGCCCCTGAAGTGCCACAGGCCACACTTAGGGCCCCTGAAGTGCCACAGCCCACACTTAGTGCCCCTGAACTGCCCCAGCCCACACTTAGTGCCCCTGAAGTGCCACAGCCCACAACCAGTGTCTCAGAACTGCCACAGGCCAGTACAAGTGCTAAAGTTAAGGCGAGAGTACTTGGCACAGGGAAAAGGCGAACACAACAGCCAACAATCAGGCCTGTGACTCGCTCTCAAAAGGATAAACAAAAATAAATAAGCACATTCACTAAATATTTTTGTGTACTGGTGTCCTTTACTGCAGACTCTTTCATGCATAGTGTATGTATGATCATGTACAGATGCTTGCAAACATTCAAGTATGTCCTTGTACACATGAATGTTTATAAATGCTTATTCACTGAATGAGTGAAGGAATATTTTATAACATACAGTATGAATATCTATTAATCATCAGTTGATTAATGTTAATACATTATGACACACTTTGCATGTATATGGAAGATTACATTCACTTAGCTCTTGTTCAGTATTACATGTTACAGGTGTATTATTGAAATTTAGATTGTCATTTCATGCTAATATTATGTACTTACAAATTAATGTAATTACCCATATAACAGCCTACATTTTAATGTAATGTTTTCTTGTGTCTTCACTCTGTAAGACATTACTTACCTTAATCTTCATTCATAGTTCATCATGTTGGCATATAATCATGTATGATTTGTGGTTAGAATAACAGATCTGTAAGTGTGTATGAATATATCTGTAGTCTATCTCTGTATCTCTATCTATAAATGTATATACACACACACACACACATTGTCTATCTTTGTGTGTGTATATTTACTGATATATATATATATATATATATATATATATATATTTCTGCCAGTGTTGTTTGCAAACAGCCCTTGTGTTAATGATATACAAATGTTAGGACACTTGCTACAATTATTGTATCAGTATGAGTGAGCCCCTAATTCAGTCAGCTGTATTGAACTTAGATTATGATTACAACAAGGCCTGCTTACACCCATCAATGCCTTTAGTTTTGAACTCTATATATAATATATAGAATCAGAACCAACATTACAGGCCTTAATGGCTTCATCTCCCACTCTCAGGGGAACTTGCCTGCTTACAGTGTGATTGTGACAAATCTATTACAGAGTGCTTTTCCTGGTAATGTACAGGTTAATAAAAGCTTCAATCAGACATAGAACTTTTGCAACTAATATTGACAGATTTATTATAAATCATTCTTCCTGGCAATGCACAGGTTATTAAGAATCTATAATAGTGTTAGGGACCCTTGAAACGTGGTCTGCCGTGCAGTTGGCTCAAGGGCTTACAACAATTTGGCCAAAATCTTAAACTAAAAGACCATTTTATTTATTAGTTATTTATACATGTATATTTAAGCACTGTATCGTATATAAGTTTTTCTGGATGTGCACTGAGCTTTGTCTGTGTTTTATGTTATGTCTCTGGTTTTAAATATATATATTGCCATGCTCAGTAGCACTCCTTTGTGAAACTTATATGCTTTTATATATGTTGTGGGTATTTTGGGGGGTTCAATATGAGCTTGTAAGGGTTCTGTATGTTTTGGCTGCAAAGAGGCCTTGTTTGCTGTTAAATACAACTTCTACACAGCTGACTCAATTAGGCCCTCAAGCATACTGAACCAGTAATGTTATACACTTTAATGAACTTTGAATATAATTACAACAAGGCCTGTTTCCACACATCAAGGCCTTGAATTTAGCAGTAATAATATTATCTATCTAGATAGATAGATAGATAGATAGATAGATAGATAGATAGATAGATAGATAGATAGATACTGTAGATAGATAGATAGATTTAGTGGGAGAAGGAAAAGCCCCAAACAAAAGCACTCTAGTATACCTATTCAAAGTACAAAAATTCACAATATCTTTATTAAACAACTGTCACAGAACAAGGATAAAAGAAAGCAGAGAATGATTAAAACAAGACATGGATCCCCTGTACGTACAGAACTTAGCATGTATCCTCCAACAATAAATTCCAAGCGCACTGCACCCTGCGCTCCCCTCTCCCTATGCTCACACTGCACCCTGCGCTCCCCTCTCCCTATGCTCACACTGCACCCTGCGCTTCCCCCTCCCTGTGTTCACACTGCACCTTACGCTTTCCTCTCCCTCTTTTTAATACTTGGCAGTTATGGGGTTAATTAGCAGTGAGGGTGGAGCCCAGGGGCCCCAGGCGTGGGTGGCCCGTCTTTCCTCCCCCCCCCCCAGTCTGTTACTGTGGAAACTGTGGCAAAAATAGGCGAAAAAAACAGCTACAAAGAAAACAGGGAGTATCAACATACCCCACCCTTAATACCTCCAGGGTACTGTACAACAAGAATACACATTGCATACAAATGTGCTGCGCTGCATAATGATGGAGAGTATCTATACACTGATAATGAGCATACCCCACTGTACAATGATACCGAGCATCTATACACTGATAATGAATATGCTATGCTGTATAATGATACTGAGTATAGTATGTCTGTACTCTATACACTGATAATGAATATGCTATGCTGTATAATGATACTGAGTATAGTATGTCTGTACTCTATACACTGATAATGAACACGCTGTGCTGTATAATGATGCTCAGTATTTCGTAATATATATACACAAACACATATGTACACGCATACACACACACATATATATATATATATATATATATATATATATAATTACAACTAACAGCAGCGCTCCTTAAATGGGAAAATACAAAAAGCCCATGTGCACGTATAGCAATAATAGAGAACATACATTATCCAAACCAAGGCAAGGGGAAATGATGATACAGCACACGGTAATTAATTGAACAAAGAGTATAAATAAGTTCAACACGAGCGACACCGTTTCGGTCCTGCACAGAGGACCATGGCTTGGTTTGGGTAATGTATGTTCTTTGTGTGTGTGTGTAGACCAAAGAAGGAGACAGCACTGAAGCATCACAAAACGCGTTGGATGGCTGCACACTGCTCTCTGTGAGGTTACTCACTACTGGACTGAACGGAGGTTCCCCTGCATTCAATAGACCTACTATTGCATATAGTGGTTTGACGTGGAGCTCCGCAGACCCCAATCAGTCACCTTGCGCTCCTAAGAGGGATTTCCCCTCACGTTTTGAAGCTTCAAGACACCGGAGGAAGATCATACGGGCAGTGAGCTTCAGCGTACATCAGTCCCACTTGCATACCAGGGCCCACAAGTGTGGAACCCCACAGGATCTCTGCTCACTTTGAGCCTCACAGAGCTCTATCCACAGATACGCATTATCCTCATTAGTTACTGTACATTGTGAGCCTTTTTATTCTTTTTACTTATGTGCTTGTTTCCACATTAATAAATATACTGCACCAAGACGTGTCTCTCTGTTGCACTTCTTTCTTAGATACTAGAAAATATCCCTTGTGAGCATATTCACATGTCTTAGACAGGTCTGCCACCCTGCCTTTCACCATTATCACCTAGCATACAGTGCTTCCACTGCAGTAAGGGATTCTGGGAAACACGGTGCGCTCATTTGCATGTCATTTCCCAGAATCCCTTGCTGCAGTGGAAGCATTGTATGCTAGGTGATAATGGTGAAAGGCGGGGTTGCAGACCTGTCTATGGCTGCGGCCATGCTAGCGCTGACCGCGCGCATGCTTGAGAGTGGTGACGTCACCAGCTCTCCAAGTATGAGCGGCGGGTGTCCATGCTATTTCGCAAGTGCGGGAGGTGGGGGGGCTTTGCGGGTAAGTTGAGCGCAGTTGAAAATCTCTTTTTTTTTCTTATACAAGCGTCACGTGTGGGTGAGCGTCTGTGCCTGCGCACCGCGTGAGCGGGGACGGGACAATTTCACTTGCCGAAACTAACCTTGGCAAGCACCGCGTGGTCAGCACGATCAGCGCTAGAGTGGCCGCAGCCTGTGACATGTGAATGTGCTCACAACTGATCTTTTAATTTGATATATATATATATATATATGATACATCACAAAAAATATAAGACCAAAGAAGGAGACACAGCACTACAGATAGATGGAAAAAAAAGGGTATTTAATCCATGTCCACTGGTTTCAAACGTTTCGGAGCAATCACAGGACCCCTTCATCGGGACATATATATATATATATATATATGCAAACAACAAGAGGAAAGCAACCTTTAAATAGCACATGGACATGAATGAAAGTGTAACAAAAATGGTATTTTATTCAGGTGATTAAAACAGGGGATGAAATTTTAAAAGAAGAGGGGGGCTCAGCGCTACCTAAACATATTGGACATGGAGGCAAGAGGCAAGTAAAGATAAAAATCAAGACACATACAGGGTGTAGGTGGCTATATCTAAGATCTATTAATCTATTAACCTTTAGCACCACTGTTCAGTCTTACAATAATTGACTTATCAACAGTGTTTAGGACAAAACTCATGTAAGTGTTGAGCGATATCTCTGTGTGTTCTAACATATATATATATATACACACACGAAAACAACAAAAGAATCCCGTGAGGAGCACACGGGTGTATCAAGAAAAATATAACAAAGTTTATTGATGTAAAGAAACAGGGGAGAAAGTATAAAAAGTAGCAGGGGATCCTCGCTATCACCTCAGGGGACAAAAATGTAAGTGCAAAAACAGACACAAATAAAGAACTTGGACAAATGTCTAGTTCATGGAAGAGATAAGTAACCAGAATAACTGTGTAAAAAATACACCTATTACAGCCGATCCTAGTAACAATATATCCCACTGTATCAGAGTGATGTGGGAGCAGACCGGCAGAGCATACATGTCAATGGGCCAAAGATACAATGTGTGAATGCTCCCAGGCATGCACTGGAGCCAAGCAAATAGGAATAATTCCAGATGCTGAAATCCAGACAACAAGATGGTGATACAACTTCCTAATCAAATGCCAATGTAGGCTTGGTTGCTGCAAAGCAAATTGTCCAGATATATTGTTACTAGGATCGGCTGTAATAGGTGTATTTTTTACACAGTTATTCTGGTTACTTATCTTTTCCATGAACTAGACATTTGTCCCAGTTCTTTATTTGTGTTTATTTATGCACTTACATTTTTGTCCCCTGAGGTGATAGCGAGGATCCCCCTCCCTGCTACTTTTTAGACTTTCTCCCCTGTTTTCTTTACATCAATAAACTTTGTTATATTTTTCTTGATACACCCGTGTGCTCCGCGCGGGATTCTTTTGTTGTTGTTTTCCTATGATCGTTCTCCCTGGAGCACCGCTGGCTTCTGGTAGACTATCAGTATCTGCCAGTTTTTCTGGGTATCAGCATTCTTGTTAGTGTGCATGCGGTAGTCTGTGTGTTATATATATCCCTACCTTTCCTATCTACAACATGGAGTATTGACTTTACTATTTGTGACAATCACCTGCTGAGTGGTAACGTATTTTTGCAACCTGTTACCTTTCATTCCTGTGTACCCTTATCATGTAATTACTGCAACAAATTATATGGCATAACATTCTTTACATGTGGTCACAAGGTCTCAGTATAGGTAGATTGTCACGTAGGTGTGTTTAGATATAGCCACCTACCCCCTGTATGTGTCTTGATTTTTTATCTTTACTTGACTCTTGCCTCCATGTCTAATATGCTTAGGTAGTGTTGAGCCCCCCTCTCCTTTTAAAATTTCATCCCCTGTTTTAAATCACTTGAATAAAAACCATTTTTGTTACACCTTCATGTATGTCCATGTGCTATTTAAAGGTTGCTTTTCTCTTGTTGTTTGCATATTTCTATTTACCTTTAGCACCACTGTTCAGTCTTACAAAAATTGACTTATCAACAGTGTTCAGGACAATATTTATGTAAGTGTTGAGCGATATCTTTGTGTGTTCCAACATCTTTATATCTCTTTATATATATATATATATAAAGAGAGAGAGAGAGAAAGAGAGAGAGAGAGAAAGAGAGAGAGAGAGAGAGAGAAAGAGAAAAAGAGAGAGAGAGAAAAAGAGAGAGAGAGAGAAAGAGAGAAATCTGTTCATCATAGCACAGTTGATGATTACACACATTGATATTTTAATTAAGAGTAAACTTGTCTTGCTCATTTTGATTGCCTAAGCAGCAAGTAAAGTTTCGATTCCTGTGAGAAGAGGGTATCTTAGACAAAGAATCTCAGGCAATTATTGTAACAAATTTCTTGTGGGAGAAAAACAAGGCGTATAAATGTTTGGTTGTATTCTAACCTTGGAAAATACCGCAAAGATAACATGTAACTATTCACACATTCAGCAGTCATCCTTATGCTTTCAACTTAGACACTGTACACTTGAAGAGAGAAGAAATGGCAGGACCTTCCACATTGCACAGCCATCCACGTAAATCATACGAATTTTTGATTTATGAAGCAATCGAGTCGACGCCCATAAAAAAGCAACCGTGGGGGAAATCTATGACTTGATCCAAAACAAATATCCATACTACCAAGAAACAGCCAATCTAAGACATTTTCAAACTTCTGTATGTTTCACTTTATCCGCAAATGAATGTTTTGAGCGTGTCCCTCATCGTCAAGCTCAAAGATACGGCTGCTGGCAGGTTGCTGCATCATTTAAACTTACCATGGAACATGGAACATATCTGCTGTTAAATAGCATATTTTTGCCTAATGCCAGTTACATAGAAGCCTCACAGACTGTCGCGTCTGCTGATATACCTGCACCGTCCATTCATGAAGACGAGATGCAAGATGGACATAACTACTATGATATGTTTCAAAACTTATATGGCCAATATGAATGTGGAGGTGAAAACAACCAACAACTGTACCTACCTCCGGATGTCTTGTTTCAAGAAGCCACTGCAGATTCATATGACGGCCTCACGGAGATGTGTCTGAATCAGGATTCAATGGTTGACTCAACCATGGATGATACTGTTGTGCCTTCCTGGAGCGATTTGTTGCAGCCAAATCAGTTTTGACTTCTACAATAATGGTAAATACACATTCCGTTATGCCTTGACTCAAATTATATATGTCACAAATATTATAACATTATCTGCATAATATACACAATTTGTTAGCCAAATGAGTGGATACAGCGTAACATTGCAGACAGCCTTGCATGGAGCATTCACAAATAGATTATTTCCTATAACAATAGACTACATGACGAACCAGGAGTACACATTGGTGACGGAGTCCTAAATCATTCATTATTATCGATTTCAAACCATCTTTTCTAAATGTTACACTAACTGTAACACACACACACACCTCATTGTTTAGCATTCAACATATAAAAACAATGTGTCGCCCACATGTGACGTGGGAAGGTGATCATGTCCCAAGCCGTCCTTAAAAAGGTTACCGATGCAAGCCCCCCCCCCCAACCGACGTGCGCGCGTGAAACAGTAATGGCTGTGCCCGTAGCTTATTGTTACGGTCAGTGCAGTGTGTCATGCGCGCGCGTCGGGGGGGGCGGTGCGTGCACAGCGCTGGAGGCCAATGTTCATTCAGTGGGAGGGGTGTTTGCGTGCATTTCATGTTGCCTTCACATGACGTCACACGTATTTTGTTTGCTCATTGGCTGATTGTCCGTTTTGCCCGTGGGCACACGTCCGTTTACAAAATTTAGATATTTACGTGTGTAGAAGTGAATTTGTTTTGCTTTCATATCATAACTTTCAGCCATGATATGCGTACTGCTAGCAGCACCATGGAGGGACATGTATTGATCGCACAGCGTACATATCGTTTTGCGCATGCTCTAAGAGTTTGTCCACACATTCGTGACGTGCACGCGCAACATACGTTGTGCGCCCACATTATTATGTATGCAGGCACCGGAACAAACATATCAGTAGTAATGCGAATACCGGCATTTGAAACATGAGATAGTTCTATATCTGTACTTTGATCCTTGCAGTTTAAACATATAGGTTACTTATGCGTGAATATCCACAATCATATAGAGATGTGTTAAGCGTTGTCATGCTGAAACATAGATAAATGTGCAATCTTTGAACATCATGTGTTTTCTGTATTTCACAGATGTCGAAGATGAATATATGGGACCAATGTATGATTTCAGATGGGCCAATCAATATATTAGATGATTGTGACGACTAGCGAACAACAATTATAATAAATATGTAACAATGCTTGCAATGATTGGTGCGCATATTAACAATCACATGTATAGTGGTAAAGTGAACACAGGCGCAAACAAATAAAAAGTGGACACTAATAATAAGTGACTAATCAAAAACTTAAATAAGTGAAAAATGTGATAAAATTTAAGTAAATACAGTTTCACCCTCTGCTCTGGAACCCACTGGAAGGGGTAGTCTTCACTCTTCCCCCACAGTAACAGCAAAACACACAAAATCCACGGGGAGCATGGGAGGAAACAAAAATAAATTTAAGTGCAGCAAAAATGACAATGTGAAAAAAGCCTTCAATTGACTTGGCTCTAATGAATTGACTACTTACAAGATGTAAGAGTCAAAAAGGCAGGGTTGACTCAAATGGTCAGAGGTAAGTGGATGATGCAGTTGTCATCAAGGTGGATCAGGTCCCCAGGATCACGTACCCCAATGTAGAGAGAAAAACGGTGGGGTGACGGGGTGATTGGGTGGGGTGACGGGGTGATTGGGTGGGGTGACAGGGTGACTTGGTGGGGTGATGGGGTGATTGGGTGGGGTGACGGAGTGATTGGGTGGGGTGACTGGGGTGATCCACGGGGAGCATGGGGAGGAAACAAAAATAAATTTAAGTGCAGCAAAAATGACAATGTGAAAAAAGCCTTCAATTGATTTGGCTCTAATGAATTGACTACTTACAAGATGTAAGAGTCAAAAAGGCAGGGTTGACTCAAACGGTCAGAGGTAAGTGGATAATGCAGTTGTCATCAAGGTGGATCAGGTCCCCAGGATCACGTACCCCAATGTAGAGAGAAAAACTGGCATAGCGCAGATCACTCAAGATAAAAATAGCTTTATAACAATAAAATATTATACTCACATTCTAACAATAAAAAACGGGCATATCACACTGCATTAGTGTAGGAAGATTTTAGCCAGCTGGCTCACCGTCCCACAACGTTCCCCCACTCCTCCGCCTCAGCCTCCGGTCAGCTGTTGAGACTGCTCCGACTGGCGTGTGACGTCACTTCCGGTTTCGCCGATCGGTGAGGGCTGGATCCTCCTGCAACTCCTCTGCTGTATGCTCCTCTCTGAATAAGACTCCCACTCTACGCGTTTCGAAAGCGACAGGAGTGTGGAGTCTCATGACACCTTGCATGCTTTTATATCTTGGTGATCTAATTAATCAACAGGTGTATGCTATTCCTTAAAGTGCTACTGGGGTGGATAGTACAAATACAATTGCTCATATGCACACATCCCCCTAACTATGCATTTACCATCATGTATACTGAGATTTTAACCCCATGTGTGCATATGTGCAATTGTATTTGTACTATCCACCCCAGTAGCACTTTAAGGAATAACATACACCTGTTGATTAATTAGATCACCAAGATATAAAAGCATGCAATGTGTCATGAGACTCCACACTCCTGAGGAAGAAAGCAGTCGCTTTCGAAACGCGTAGAGTGGGAGTCTTATTCAGAGAGGAGCATACAGCAGAGGAGTTGCAGGAGTTGCAGGAGGATCCAGCCCTCACCGAGCGACAAAACCGGAAGTGACGTCACACGCCAGTCGGCGCAGTCTAAACAGCTGACCGAGGCTGAGGCGGAGGAGTGGGGGAACGTCGTGGGACGGTGAGCCAGCTGGCTAAAATCTTCCTACACTAATGCAGTGTGATATGCCCGTTTTTTATTGTTAGAATGTGAGTATAATATTTTATTGTTATAAAGCTATTTTTATCTTGAGTGATCTGCGCTATGCCAGTTTTTCTCTCTACATTGGGGTACGTGATCCTGGGGACCTGATCCACTTTGATGACAACTGCATCATCCACTTACCTCTGACCGTTTGAGTCAACCCTGCCGTTTTGACTCTT
>WSYH01007651.1:0-32297 GCA_036426205.1 Ascaphus truei
GTGTGTGTGTGTGTGTGTGTGTGTGTGTTGTGTGTGTGTGTTGTGTGTAAATATGCATTTATAAAGCGCCCGCATTGTATACAGCGCATTACAAAAGGTGTGTGTTGGAGTGTATACCAATGGTCTGAGTAGGTGTAGAAATGTAAGAGAGGGTGTTGCATTACTGTTGATGTTTGTAGATACTATGTGATCCCTATTGGTATATAGGGATAGAATTACATTGTACATATGTATGTGTAAGAGACAGCTCTGTGTGCATTCATACAGCGCAGTATGTATAGATATGGCCTGGTAGTGACTCATGAAGCTGCGGTCTTGGTTTAGGCCACCGCTAAGTGTCCCGAACAGTTGCATACATTTGTATTCATGCAACCGTCTCTCTTTCGGTGTTCTAAGATTACCTTTGAGTATGGCAACCCTCAGATCGTTCATCTTATGGCCAGAGTCAGAGAAATGTTCGCCGACAGGACCGTCTCTTGTTCCGCGTGTGATGCTGTGGCGATGCAGGTTCATTCTCTTGTTTAGCCCCTGCCCCATCTCACCTATGCAGTAGCAGCCCCCTGGGCATTTCATGCACATGATGAGGTACACGACATTGCTGGAGGAACAGGTGAACCTTCCTCTGATTTTGTACTCCAGATTCCTGTGTGGTATTTGTATTGTGCCCACTGTGTGGAGCATTGCGCAGGTTTTGCATCTTGCGTCCTGGCATGGTTTCGTCCCGCATTCAGTTGTGCTGCTGAATACTTTACTCCTCGCCATCATTTTCTTCAGATTATGAGGTTGTCTGTATGATAATAAGGGTGTTTCAGGGAAGACCTGTTGCAGTCTTGTATCTTCCTGGTGAATGGGTTGTAGTTCCCTGGCGATCTTGCGTAGGGCTTCTAGGTGTGGGTTATATGTGACCACCAAAGGTACCCTGTCGCTTGTCTTTTTCTGTCTGTATTCAAGGAGATCACTTCTTGTTATTCTGGTGGCTTTGTGGATTTGCTGGTCTACCATTCTGTGGTTATATCCACGGTTTATTAAATCCGATCTCGAGGCTGTAATCCGCTGGCCTCTGTCTGCTGTGTTGCAGCAAATCCGGTTGTATCGTATGGCTTGAATGTAGATGGTTGCATGCTTAGTGTGTGTCGGGTGGAAACTGTTGTCCCTCAAATAGCTGTCTCTGTCTGTAGGTTTGTGGTATACAGCAGTCTGTAGTTGGTTGTTCTTTATAGTAATGGTGGTGTCTAGGAAATATACTTCGTTCGGGGAATGGGTGAGTTTGAGGTTGATGGTCGGGTGAAACTTATTGAAGTTCTCTTGGAACTGTAGGAGATCCTGTTCACCAGAGGTCCAAATCAGGAGGATGTAATTGATGTACAGAAGGTATGTAAGGGGTGTCAAGTGACAGGAGGAAAGAAAGTTACTTTCCAGTTTTGCGCAGAACAGATTGGCATACTGTGGCGCCATCCGAGTGCCCATATCTGTCCCGGTTGTCTGGAGGTATGTGTCATAGCCAAATGTGACGCATCACCTGCAGTACATTACTCTGCAATGTGTCACGGAGCCCACATGTGCATGGCACGCATTGAAGACGCATCGCATGCAGTGCATTACTCTGCAATGTGTTACTGAGATCTTATGTGCATAGCAAGCATTAAAGACGCATCGCCTGCAGTGCATTACTCTGCATTGCGTCACTGAGCCCACATGTGCATGGCACGCATTGAAGACAGATGGCCTGCAGTGCATTACTCTGCAATGTGTCACGGAGCCCACATGTGCATGGCAAGCATTGAAGACGCATCACCTGCAGTGCATTACTCTGCAATGTGTTACTGAACCCACATGTGCATGGCAAGCATTGAAGACGCATCGCCTGCAGGGCATTACTCTGCAATGTGTCACAGAGCCCACATGTGCATGGCAAGCATTGAAGACGCATCTCCTGCAGTGTATTATTCTGCATTGTGTCACGGAGGCCACATGTGCATGGCACGCATTGAAGACGCATCACATGCAGTGCATTACTCTGCAATGTGTCACGGAGCCCACATGTACATGGCACGCATTGAAGATGCATCTCCTGCAGTGCATTACTCTGCAGTGTGTCACGGAGCCCACATGTGCATGACATGCATTGAAGACGTATCCCCTGCAGTGCATTACTCTGCATTGTGTCACGGAGCCCACATGTGCATGGCACGCATTGAAGACACATCACCTGCAGTGCATTACTCTGCATTGTGTCACGGAGCCCACATGTGCATGGCATGCATTGAAGACGTATCCCCTGCAGTGCATTACTCTGCATTGTGTCACGGAGCCCACATGTGCATGGCACGCATTGAAGACGTATCCCCTGCAGTGCATTACTCTGCATTGTGTCACAGAGCCCACATATGCATGGCACGCATTGAAGACGCATCACCTGCAGTGCATTACTCTGCATTGTGTCACGGAGCCCACATGTGCATGGCACGCATTGAAGACGCATCTCCTGCAGTGCATTACTCTGCATTGTGTCACGGAGCCCACATGTGCATGGCACGCATTGAAGACGCATCACCTGCAGTGCATTACTCTGCATTGTGTCACGGAGCCCACATGTGCATGGCATGCATTGAAGACGTATCCCCTGCAGTGCATTACTCTGCATTGTGTCACAGAGCCCACATATGCATAGCACGCATTGAAGACGCATCACCTGCAGTGCATTACTCTGCATTGTGTCACGGAGCCCACATGTGCATGGCACGCATTGAAGACACATTCATTCTTTCCCTGGGTCTGCATTTTGCCTTTGAACTGATTGAACCTAGTTTCAGTCCCAGTATCCCCTCCCCTTGGGTATGTCACTGTATCTTCCTGAGCATCAAACGTATCAAGTAGACCTTTGAGGTGTGAGACTGTTTGTGCCGGCAGTGTTCTCTGTGCTGAGCTGTGTAAGATGCGCTGCCACAGGAGAAATTACTTGAAAAGAGTTTCTTATATAACAAAAAAAACAATCCTTTGTTGACGATGGTGAGGCGGATATCTTGCTGGCTGCGGAATACTTTGCAGAAGAAGGCACATTCTTCACCCTCAGAGCCACGGCTGTGTTACCACATATCACAATATATCACAATATATCACAATATATCACAATATATCACAACACAATGCACAATTTTATAATATGTCCCATTGTATTTGCTGGCAATGTGAGAGCAATTCCTATTACAGTACATAACAGTATATCTTCTCACAGGGGTCTCAAACTCAGTCCTCAAGGCCAAGCAACAGGCCAGGTTTTATGGATATCCCTGCTTCAGCACAGGTGGCTCAATCAGTGGCTCAGTTGAAAACTGCACCACCTGTGCTGAAGCAGGGATATCGTTAACAGCCACCATCAGGTAAGGTCTTAAGGGCTGGAGTTGGCCGCCCTGCTATAGGACATTGTTACATTATATCTCAATGTCTCACACGCAGCACAGAAAACTAAGGCTGCGCTTATAGTGCCGCGAGGCGACGCCGCTCCAAATCACATACATCGACTCCGTCGCGAGCGCTTATAGTGCCGCGAGGCGACGCCGCTCCAAATCACATACATCGACGCACGCATGCAGGCATTACTTGCAATGTGTTACTGAGATCATTATGGTGCATAGCAAGCAATAAAGACGCATTCGCCTGCAGTGCATGTACTCTTGCATTGCGTCGTCACTGAGCCCACTGTGCATGGCACGCAATTGAAGACAGATTGGCCTGCAGTGCATTACTCTGCAATGTGTCACGGAGCCCACATGTGCATGGCAAGCATTGAAGACGACATCACCTGCAGTGCATTACTCTGCAATGTGTTACTGAACCCACATGTGCATGGCAAGCATTGAAGACGCATCGCCCTGCAGGCATTACTCTGCAATGTGTCACAGAGCCCACATGGCATGGCAAGCATTGAAGACGCATCTCCTGCAGTGTATTATTCTGCCATTGTGTCACGGAGGCCACATGTGCATGGACGCATTTGAAGACGCATCCAATGCAGTGCATTACTCTGCAATGTGTTCACGGAGCCACATGACATGGCACGCATTGAAGATGCATCTCCTGCAGTGCATTACTCTGCGAGGTGTCACGGAGCCCACATGTGCATGACATGCATTGAAGACGGTCCCCTGCAGTGCATTACTCTGCATTGTGGTCAGGAGCCCCACATGTGCATGCACGCATTGAAGACCACATCACCTGCAGTGCATTACTATGCATTGTGTCACGGAGCCCACATGTGAATGGCATGCCATTGAAGAAGTATCCCCTTGCAGGCATTATCTGCATTGTGCACGGAGCCCACATTGCATGGCACGCACTTGAAGACGTATCCCCTGCAGTGCATTAACTCTGCATTGTGTCACAGAGCCCACATATGCATAGCACGCATTGAAGACGGCATCACCTGCAGTGCAGTACTCTGCATTGTGTCACGGAGCCACATGTGCATGGCACTGCATTGAAGACGCATCTCCTGCAGTGGCTTACTCTGCATGTGTCACGGAGGCCACATGTGCATGGCACGCATTGAAGACGCATCTCCTGCAGTGCATTACGTCTGCATTTGTCACGGAGCACGCCCACATGTGCATGGCACGCATTGAGACGCACGGCACCTGCAGTGCAATTACTCTGCATTGTGCAACGGAGCCCACAGTGCATGGCACGCATATTGAAGACGCAGCTCCTGCAGTGTCATTACTCTGCATTGTGTCACGGAGAGCCCCCATGTGCATGGCCACTCGATTGAAGACCACATCATGCAGTGCATTACTCTGGCATTGTTGTCACGGAAGCCCACATGATGGCATTGGCAGCGTTGAAGAAGAATCCCTGCAGGTGCATTACTCGCATTGTGTCACGGACGCCCCATGGCATGGCACGCATTGAAACGTATTCCCCTGCAGTGCATTACTCTGCATTGTGCACGAGAGCCCACACATATGCATGGCACGCATTGAAGACGCACCCTGCAGTGCATTACTCTTGCATTGTTGGTCACGGAGCCACATGTGCATGGCAGATTGAAGCCGCATCCCTGCAGAGTGCTATTACTCTGCATTGTGTACGGAGCCACATGCGGCACGCATGAAGACGCATCACCTGCAGGCATTAATCTGCATAGTGTCAGGAGCCCACATGTGCATGGAGCATGAAGACGCATATCCTGCAGTGCATTACTTGCAATTGTGTCACGGAGCCCCACATGTGCATGGGCACGCATTGAAGACGTATCCCCTGCAGTGCCATTACTCTTGCATTGTAGTCACAGAGCCCACATAGGCATACGCAGCATTGAAGGACGCATCCATGCAGTGCATTACTCTGATTGTGTCACGGAGCACCACATGTGCATGGATGCATTGAAGACGTATCCCCTGCAGTGCATTACTCTGCATTGGTCACAGAGCCCACATATGCATAGCACGCATTGAAGACGCATCACCATGCAGTGCATTTACTCTGCATTGTGTCAGGAAGCCCACATGTGAATGGCACGCATTGAAGACACATTCATTCTTTCCCTGGGTCTGCATTTGCCTTTGAACTGATTGAACCTAGTTTCAGTCCCAGTATCCCTCCCCTTGGGTATGTCACTGATCTTCCTGAGCATCAAACGTATCAAGTAGACCTTGAGGTGTGAGGACTGTCTTGTGCCGGCAGGGTTCTCTGTGCTGAGCTGTGTAAGTGCGCTTGCGCACAAGGAGAAATACTTGTTGAAAAGAGTGTTCTTATAAACAAAAAAAACAATCGCTTTGTGACGTGGTGAGGCGGATATCTTGCTGGCTGCGGAATATTTGCAGAAGAAGGCACATTTTCACCCTCAGAGCCACGGCTGTGTTACCACATATCACAATATATCACAATATATCACAATTATATCACATATATCACAACACAATGCGCACAATTTTATAATATGCTCCCATTGTATTGCTGGCAAGTGTGAGAGCAATTCCTTTACAGTACATAAACAGTATATCTTCTCACAGGGGTCTCAAACTCAGTCTCAAGGCCAAGCAACAGGCCAGGTTTTAGGGATATCCCTGCTTCAGCACAGGTGGCTCAATCAGTGGCTCAGTTGAAAACTGCCACCACCTGTGTGCGAGCAGGGATATCGTTAACAGCCACCATCAGGTAAGGTCTAAGGGCTGGAGTTGGACCGCCCTGCTATAGGACATTGTTACATTATATCTCAATGCTCACACGCAGCACAGAAAACAAGGCTGCGCTCTATAGTGCCGCGAGGGGCGACGCCGCTCAAATCACATACATAGACTCCGTCGCGAGCGCTTAAGTGCCGACGAGGCGACGCCGCTCCAAATCACATCATCGACTCCGTCGCGAGCGCTTATAGTGCCGCGAGGCGACGCCGCTCCAAATCACATACATCGACTCCGTCGCGAGCGCTTATAGTGCCGCGAGGCGACGCCGCTCCAAATCACGTACATCGACTCCGTCGCGAGCGCTTATAGTAAGCCTGGTCTGTTTTATTTTTTAGAGACAGTCGCCACATGTGACTGGGAAGAGCAGTAGAAGGATACTGTATATTAGGAGAGCAGTAAAAGGATACTGTATATTGGGAGAGCAGTATAAGGATACTGTATATTAGGAGAGCAGTACAAAGATACTGTATATTAGGAGAGCAGTAAAAGGATACTGTATATTAGGAGAGCAGTAAAAGGATACTGTATATTAGGAGAGCAGTACAAGGGATACTGTATATTAGGAGAGCAGTACAAGGATACTGTATATTAGGAGAGCGTACAAGGATACTGTATATTAGGAGAGCAGTACTAGGATACTGTATATTAGGAGAGCTGTACAAGGATACTGTATATTAGGAGAGCAGTATAAGGATACTGTATATTAGGAGAGCAGTACAAAGATACTGTATATTAGGAGAGCAGTATAAGGATACTGTATATTAGAGCAGTAAAGGTATGTATTAGGAGAGAGTACAAGTATCTGTATTTAGAGAGAGCAAGTACAAGAGGAGACTGATATTAGGAGAGCAGTATAAGGATACTGTATATTAGGAGAGCAGTACAAGGATACTGTATATTAGGAGAGCAGTACAAGGATACTGTATATTAGGAGAGCAGTACAAGGATACTGTATATTAGGAGAGCAGTAGAAGGATACTGTATATTAGGAGAGCAGTACAAGGATACTGTATATTAGGAGAGCAGTACAAGGATACTGTATATTAGGAGAGCAGTACAAGGATACTGTATATTAGGAGAGCAGTACAAGGATACTGTATATTAGGAGAGCAGTACAAGGATACTGTATATTGAGAGAGCAGTACAAGGATACTGTATATTAGGAGAGCAGTACAAGGATACTGTATATAGGAGAGCAGTACAAGGATACTGTATATGACGGAGGGTTACAGTATATTAGGAGAGCAGTAAAAGGATAATGTATATTAGGAAGAGCAGTTAATAAGGATACTGTTATATTGGGAGAGCCAGCTATAAGGATACTGTATAATTAGGAGAGCAGTACAAAGGATACTGTAATTAGAGAGCAGCAGTAAAAGGAACTGTATATTAGGAGAGCAGTAGAAGGATACTGTATATTAGGAGAGCAGTACAAGGATACTGTATATTAGGAGAGCAGTGAAGATAATGTATATTAGGAAGAGCAGTACTAGGATACGTATATTAGGAGAGCTGTACAAGGATACTGTATATTAGGAGAGCAGTATAAGGATACTGATATTAGGAGAGCGTACAAAGATACTGTATATTAGGAGAGCAGAGTAAGGATACTGTAGTCATATTAGGGGCAACAAAGGATACTGTTATTAGGAGAGCAGTACAGGATACTTGATATTAGGAGAGAAGTTATAAGGATACTGTATATTAGGAGAGCGTACAAGGATACTGTTATATTAGGAGAGCAGTACAAGAGGATACTGTATATTAGGAAGCAGTACAAGGATACTGTATATTAGGAGAGCAGTACAGGATAGTATATTAGAGAGCAGCAAGGTAGTAATAGAGGCGTACAAGGATACTATATTAGGAGGCAGTACAAGGATACTGTATATTAGGAGAGCAGTACAAGGATACTGTATAGTAGGAGGGAGAGCATCAAGGGAATATGTATATTAGGAGAGCAGTACAAGGATACTGTATATTAGGAGAGCAGTACAAGGATACGGTATATTGGAGAGAGCAGTACAAGGATACGTGTATATTAGGAGAAGGCAGGATTATAAGGATACTGTATATTAGGAGAGCAACGTACAAGGGATAGATAGTATATTAGAGAGGAGCAGTAAGGCTACTGTATATTAGGAGAGCAGTAGAGTGAAGGATAGTGTATTAGGAGAGCAGTACAAGGATACTGATATTAGGAGAGCAGTACAAGGATAGTCATTATTAGGAGGAGCAGTATAAGGATACTGTCTATTGAGAGAGCAGTAGAAGGATATGTATATTAGGAGAGCAGGTACAAGGAACTGTATATTAGGAGAGCAGTAGAAGGAACTGTATATTAGGAGAGCAGTTAAGAAGGATACTGTATATTAGGAGAGCAGTAGAAGGAAACGTATATTAGGAGAGCAGTATAAGGATATGTATATTAGGAAGCAGCAGTAGAAGGATACTGTATATAGTAGGCAGAGCAGTACAAGGATACTGTATATTTAGGAGAGAGCAGTACAAGGATACTGATATATTAGGCGAGAGCAGTACAAGGATACTGTATATTAGGAGAGCAGTACAAGGATACTGTTATAGGAGAGCAGTACAAGGATACGGTATATAGGACGAGCAACAGGATACTGATATATTAGGAGGAGCAGTACAAGGATACTGTATATTAGGAGGAGCAGTAAAGGATACTGTATATTAGAGAGCAGCAGTACAAGGATACTGTATATTGCAGAGCAGTACAAGGATACTGTATATTAGGAGAGCAGTACAAGGATACTGTATATTAGGAGAGCTAGTAATTAGGATAGTGATACTGTATATTAGGAGAGCAGTACAAGGATACTGTATATAGGAGAGCAGTACAAGGATACTGTATATTAGGAGAGCAGTACAAGGATACTGTATATTAGGAGAGCAGTACAAGGATACTGTATATTAGGAGAGCAGTACAAGGATACTGTATATTAGGAGAGCAGTATCAAGGATACTGTATATTAGGAGAGCAGTACAAGGATACTGTATATTAGGAGAGCAGTATAAGGATACTGTATATTAGGAGCGCAGTACAAAGGATATGTATATAGGAGAGCATATAAGGATACTGTTATTAGGAGAGGAGTAGAAGGATAGTGTATATTAGGAGAGCAGTACAAGGATACTGTATATTCAGGAGAGCAGTAAAAGGAATACTGTATATTAGGAGAGCAGTATAAGGATACTGTATATTAGGAGAGCAGTAGAAGGATAGTGTATATTAGGAGAGCAGTACAAGGATACTGTATATTAGGAGAGCAGTAGAAGGATACTGTATATTAGGAGAGCAGTACAAGGACTTACTGTATATTAGGGGAGCAGTAGAGGCATTACTGTATGTTAGGAGAGCAAAGTAGACGTAAAGGATATCAGTAATAGGAGAGCAGTATAAGGATACTGTATATTAGGAGAGAGCAGTAGAAGGATACTGTTATATTAGGAGAGCAGTACAAGGATAGCTGATATTAGGGAAGCAGCAAGAGTACTGATTTAGGAGGAGCAGTACAAGGATACTGTATATTAGGAGAGCAGTACAAGGGATACTGTATATTAGGAGAGCAGTACAAGGATACTGATATTAGGAGCGCAGTACAAGGATAAGATAGGAGAGAAGAAGGGATACTGTATATTAGGGAGAGCAGTACAAGGATACTGTATATTAGCGAGAGCAGTACAAGATACTGTATATTAGGAGCAGCAGTAGAAGGATACTGTATATTAGGAGAGCGAGTACAAGGATACTGTATATTAGGAGAGAGTACAAGGATGTATATTAGGAGAGCAGTACAAGGATACTGTATATTAGGAGAGCAGTTACAAGGAGTACTGTAATTAGGAGAGCAGTATACAAGGATACTGTTATATTAGGAGAGCAAGTAGAAGTAAAGGATACGTATATTAGGAGAGCAGTACAAGGATACTGTGATATTAGGAGAGCAGTAACAGGATACTGGTATATTAGGAGAGCAGTGACAAGGCATACGATATTAGGAGGAGAAGTACAAGGGTTACTGTATATTAGGAGAGCAGAAAAGGCTACTGTATATTAGGAGAGAGCATAGAAGGATACTGTATATTAGGAGAGCAAGTAGAAGGATACGTATATTAGGAGAGCCAGTAGAAGGATTACTGTATATAGGAGAGCAGTAGAAACAAAGGTAGAAGGCACTGTATATTAGGAGCAGCAGTTAGAAGGATATGATATTAGCGAGAGACAGTACAAGGATACTGAATGCTATTGAGGAGAGCAAGCAGTAGAGGGATTTACACTGTATATTAGGAGAGCAGTAGAAGGATACTGTATATTAGGAGAGCAGTAACTGCTGCAGTGTTTATATGATATACTCTGTAAGTCCCTTATTTGCAAACGTCTCTTTCCTGACACTTTTAATTAAAGTTATCTTCTTATCTGTACTTCCATTTGAATGAATTCCTCCCCTCCCCGCCTCTCCCCCCCTTCCCCTCCCCGCCAAGTGCAGCTCACTCATCCCGCTGGACGTCCTTGTCAGGTCCTCTCCATTCTTGGCAGGGCTTCCCGGCCATCACTTGAGCAGATAGGAATATCAATGCTTTCCTTGGCTGCGTTTCTGGAGCCGGCTCTGTGCTGCCGTGTCCGGCTTCTCTCCGGCTTCTGTCCGTGTCTCTGACAGCTTCTCATGGAAATCCACGATCATGGGGGAGAAATGTCAATGACAACGCTCATCCCTTGTTCTGCTTTTGGGGGGACAATGTATCAAGCTGCTGCTGCTGCTCACACCTGCTAGAAAGTTCCCTTGTGCTCATCGCATTTCTTGCACTTGCTGTGTATGTCCTTGGTGCAGAGTAATGCCACCTCAGACATGGGGGATTGAAACAGCGCAAAGAAAGAGAAGACGGCACACTCCGCTCTCTAAAACATTTATTGATGCAAGCAAAGCTTAGAGCAGTGTTGTTTTAACCTTTTTTTGGTCAAAGAACCCCATAATTATATTTGTGAATTTCTGAGGCACCCCAACCCTCTCTAATAGCGCGTCTGAGGTCAGATGCATTGTAAGGAACCCCAACCCTCTCTAATAGCGCGTCTGAGATCAGATGCATTGTAAGGAACCCCAACCCTCTCTAATAGCGCGTCTGAGATCAGATGCATTGTAAGGAACCCCAACCCTCTCTAATAGCGCGTCTGAGATCAGATGCATTGTAAGGAACCCCAACCCTCTCTATTAGCGCGTCTGAGATCAGATGCATTGTAAGGAACCCAACCCTCTCTAATAGCACGTCTGAGATCAGATGCATTGTAAGGAACCCCAACCCTCTCTAATAGCGCGTCTGAGATCGGATGCATTGTAAGGAACCCCAACCCTCTCTAATAGCGCGCCTGAGATCAGATGCATTGTAAGGAACCCCAACCCTCTCTAATAGCGCATCTGAGATCAGATGCATTATAAGGAACCCCAACCCTCTCTAATAGCATGTCTGAGATCAGATGTATTGTAAGGAACCCCAACCCTCTCTAATAGCGCGTCTGAGATCAGATACATTGTAAGGAACCCCAACCCTCTCTAATAGCGCGTCTGAGATCAGATGCATTGTAAGGAACCCCAACCCTCTCTAATAGCGCGTCTGAGATCAGATGCATTGTATGGAACCCCGACCCTCTCTAATAGCGCGTCTGAGATCGGATGCATTGTAAGGAACCCCAACCCTCTCTAATAGCGCGTCTGAGGTCAGATGCATTGTAAATTATTCTGTATTTTGTAAAATTTTCAATAAACCTGAATATTGCAGGGAACCCTTTAGGGGTGCCCAGAGAACCCCTGTTGAAAACTACTGACCCTGTGGCTCTAAATCAGTGCAAAGTACCTACCTACACAATGCACATAATGACACTGCCACTCTTTGTGACACTTGCAAATAGGCAGATGACGGAGTGGAGAAAGTTGTCTGGACATACTGTGGATGGTCGAGTTGTGGGCGATGCAGATGAGTAGCGACGTGATGTAGTTTTTCTAGGAGAGGTACAGATGTAGGCAGCGTAATTGCACCCGCTGACGCACTCCCGGGGGTGACAGCACAGTGGACTTGCCCCGTGTTTCGAAAAACAACGTCTGCGTCCTCTGCTTGTGCGTTGTGTCTGACTACGCAGCGTACCAGCCCGAGTGATAACTTGGCTACATCCGTAGGCACGATTGGCTTGGATGTACATTACTATAGATGAGAAGAGATATTGTCGACATATTAATGGCAGAGGAAGGGAGTGCTTTGGTTTATATAAGATGAGGAACTCATTACCACTGGATGTTGTCATTACAAAAAGTGTTAATGGGTTGACAAGTGGATTAAGTGCATTCATTGCGGGTATGTCTTCTAGTGGCTATTAACAAGATGGATACATTGTAGCTATTGACCAGCACACACCCCCAATCCCCCCCCCCCCCATATCCCATGCTGACGGGATGTTGTGTTAGGTCTTTACAACAGCCAGGTCCAAACCCAGAAAATATCACTCCAGGAACCTGTATATTTTCTTGAAAAAGTGATAATTATTTCAGCAACACAACTGAGATGCTACTTCCCATGATGAGGATGCCACATATTAATGCACATTCCGGTAAAATAAGTGCCTGAAATACATATGTATTAAGCACAAACCCATTGTGATTCCTGGGAGAACGGCATCAGACAGAATACAGACGTGTCGCCCGCATATCCCTAGCACTGGGGCTGGAAGATTCCTGTCTGAGCGGATCATTACCTCCGCTGATTTTGTTTCTTTATTTCTGGGGAAATATGACTTGAAAAGTATTATACAATGGTTTTGCACATTATACTGTCATTTAGGTTAAAAAGCACGGATATAAAAAGCAGACGAGCAGAACATTGAATCAGGCCGTGGATGGCGAGAGAAGGCGGCCTTGGGTAATTTATAGGGGGAGAAAACAAGGTCCTTTTTCTTGTCGGAGCGCAGTTTACCTGGTTGTTCTGAAGGATTCATCGCAGCTCTGTGTGTTTAGTGTCCGTAAAACATTGTATCGTGTCAGGCTGCTCCTCACCGATGTGTATGTATCACCGTCTCGTTACCTCATGGTAGAGAATGCCATTATGGTTAAGGCTGTGACCATAAACGTTTCCAGCTCCGTGTCACCTTGCCAATTCATTGTGTGCATGCGTGTGCACGCACGCGCGTGTGTATGTGTGTGTGTGTAATTTATTTTTTATTTTGTTAATTGCACTAAAAGCATGAAAATGTCACCAATTAACCTTATGTACATGACCGCCCCTCATCCTTGGCGTGTCTGGCTGGTGCCTTTGTAGGGAACAGGGGCTAGGACCCTAAGCTAGAAAATAAATATTATTTCCCTAAACGACAATGAATAATTCCGCTTTGAATAAAGTAATGCAGTCGAAAAACAAGTATTTTTTTTTTGCTCTCCCCCATTTAGTATTCAAGTCCCAGTCCTAATAACTTTATAATCACTATATTGAGTGCGTTGTGTGATACCCACCAGATCCCAGTATACAAGTCATTTTTCTATAGTGTCCCTTCTTAGCAACACATCTGCTTTAATGTACTGTACCTCACAGACATGGTTGCCATAGGGACATTAGCAGGCGGTTATGGGATAGCAGGAAGGATAAGGGACTTTCTATAACGGGTGGGCAACTCCAGTCCTCGAGGGCCAACATCAGGTCAGGTTTTCAGGATATCCCTGCTTCAGCACAGGTGGCTCAATCAGTGGATCCACCTGCGCTGAACCAGGGATATCCTTTATACCGGTGGGCAACTCCAGTCCTCAACCTGACTTGGTGGTGGCCCTTGAGGACTAGAGTTGCCCGCCGGTATTAAGGATATCCCTGCTTCAGCACAGGTGGATCATCTGATTGAGCCACCTGTGCTGAAGCAGGGATATCCTGCAAACCTGACCTGTTGGTGGCCGTTTAGGACTGGAGTTGCCCACTCTCCAGACCAGCCCTCGGAGGAAGTGATGATGTGCGCGTTTTATCTGCTATCCAGAGGCCCCCGAAGCGCTCCGACTGTAGCATTAAGAAAATAAAATCAAGAAGCTTTTAAAGCTCCGGCAGCCGTCCCCTCGGGTGTCAGCGCGTGAAATATCGGCCACTTTACTCACTTAATGCCAAACAGATTCCCTCGTTCTCATCCATTTAACCATTTGCATAACGCGGCATTGTGCCCCGTAAGGGAGCGCGTGGCGGGGACGGGGAATTAATGCCGCGCGGTGTGAGCAGCTTTTTCCTTTCTTTGCATTTACAAAATGCAGATTGATCACCACAAGGCCGTGTAAATTACACATCCAACACACTGAGCCTCGTTACAATTAGGAAGATTGCTATTTTGCTCCATTCCGTGGCTGGGCCGTAACTAGCAATTTCTGCTTTTAATAGCTCCTTGGTCCTATTATCCTCTGTTCTTTCTTCGACGCTAACAGCCCTGTATGTGCTAATGACAGCTGATATTGGCTGATGTGAATGTAACGTATTACATTACGTTGTACATTCACAGTTATCCCTGTGTGAGGTTTTTGTGTCTTGGAGAGAAAGATTGGGCCCAGATTCACTAAGCCCTGCTAGCATCTTTAATGTTATTTTAACATCATTTAACAGCCATTCATCATAGCGCAGTATTCTCTAAAGCCAAATAGCATGGCATTAACCAGGATTGACTTCAGTTAGAACAGTAGTGTTATGTTTCACGGCGGTTAACGAGGGGTTAAATGATATGGAACTAACGTTGTGTTATTGAATTTCTTCCTGAACCTGCCCCATTTATATTTGTGTTAAAAGGAGTACTCCTGGGTATGTGACCAAATGTATGCAACAAAATACCCCCCCAAAACAATGCTACACGTCACCAATTATCTAGTTAAATACTTTCCCCGCTGAAGCAGTGGTAAAGTATACACGTGAGCTCTAGTGAGTGCGTTCCGGACCTCTGAAGCTGCGCACGAGAAGGCCCGCTCACCCAGTGTAGGGGCAGTACCCTTGGCACGGAGAGCGACCCCCTGAGGACCTGAGATCATAGTCATTATCGCTACGCGGCTTCAAACCAGGCTGCAGATCAGCGGGCCCGTAACCATGCAAGGTTTTAACTTCCATTCCGGCGACCTGGACCCAACACTGAAGGTCACTGGAAGCCAGTGCAGATCGCGTACGATGGGAGGACATTGAGAAGGTTACAGTAGTCAAGATGGGAAAGTATTAGTACATATCTTATGTCTCTTAGCATGGTAATAATGCAGAGTGAAACATAGTGCAGGAGGAGGAGTAGAATATAAACCCTGGAAACACAATGATATTGTAGGGTACTGTGCTGACACGTTCCATCGATGCTTCGTTACCCTGCTCTCTTGTTGCCCTAGCTTTTCCAATGATTGCGAAGTGTTGTTAGAAGTGATCGCAGCAGATATTCGAGAGCTGCTGCTGTTCCAATACTAAGCGCCTCCACACTGTCTCAACCCTGCCTAATAGCATCCTCCATACTCTTTCTATAGTGACACCACTAATACATGCACCCCAAATCTGACTAATAGCACCCCTGCTATCCCAGACCTTCTCACCCACGCACCTCTCATTGCACCTCTGATCTGCCCAGTAATACACGTCCTATTGAACACACACACTGCTCACCCACATGTCTCTTACATGTTTTTTGCAGGATTTCTCTTGGCACCGGCGAGGATTACGTCTCGAGGGGGAAACCCATGGGTGTCGGTCATCATGTCCTGGTTTCTAGTGCAGGTAACTCCATGGGGACTCAAGAACAAAAGTCTGTAAACTACCAGTAATAATCCTAGTACCGGGTTCTAGGTTCCTCTGTGCGAGTCACAATAACCCTGATAATGCTTCATATTTCTACTACAACATACCTAGCTCATGCAACACATCTCCCGTCCTGCTTCACTGTGACATATACTTGCATGGTTATCCCGTGTTATCCTTCCCTCGTCATCCACACGCGGCTAACGCTCATATCAGCCCTCTTCTCAATTACTCCTACTCAATATGCTATGAAGCTATCTACCCTGTGCTGGAGAAGTCTTTCTCCCCATTCATTGGGATAGAGCTGATCTGTTCTCCAGCCTGGGAAAGTGTCCCCCCCCCCCCCCCCCCCCCCCCCCCCGCACACACACCCACACCTCCACTCCACTCTCTTTTTGCCATTAACCAGTTACAGTATACAGTACTTCACTCTCCATTATTCACATTAATTGCCCAGATCCAGAGCGTCGTTATTACCTTAACAAGGTGTTACCCCTAAGTCAACACCTAGTTAAGTGCTAATATATTTCTTCCATGCTCCATAAAGCAGTGCTAAGTACTGTTAACTCTAATGCTCATTAGTGCTAACTATATGCATAAGAGGTGTTCCCTCTAACACCTTCCTACTGATCTCGTTATAATTTCCGTGGGGATTTAACCCGGCGGTGTTTAGAGCGTACCCAATAACTGCGTTACTCCCATCCAGGTACTGAAGTGTGGGTTTGAGAGGAGGGATTTGATGTGCGCAGCGCTTACGTCCGCGGGCGTTAATATAACCGGACAATCAGCGCACAGGAACGGACGCAAAAACTGGCCCAAAAACAGGGTCATTCTGAAAATATTTTTGTATTAGAAAAACTTACAGAAAAATGAAAACTATAGGACACGGGGACCCTGGGAACACTTAATATGGCGTTGCGTCTGAGATCACCAGCGGCCGTTGTTTGCGCATGTAACCAGCTTTGTGGATATGCGTTACCTTGAGGAAAAATAACATCCTTTAATGATAATGTCTCGTTATTAGCGCTGAGTTACCGCACCTCTGGATCTGGGCTCCGTGTTCCTTGTGCGACAGGAAAGTACGAAGTTATGCGTTGCAGGGCGGTGAATGGGTTAATTCCCATCCCAGTAAACGGCGGCTGGAAATCGCACTTTCCTCATTCAAACGAATTGACCCAATATTTGTGTTGTTTGGTAACCGAAATCCATTCAAATAGATCATTAAACAAATGGGAGTGATGAATGAACCTGTTAAATAGTAATTAGACCTGATTATTGTCTGTGTGAAGATCCCCCCCACCCCACACTCCCCTCTCCCCCCCGCCCCCACCCCGCCCCTCCCCCCCCCCCCACCCCCCCCCCCCCCCCTTCCTCCCTCCCCCCTCCCTAACCCTTCCCCCCCCCCCCCCCCCTCCCTATGCTGGTGGGTTACTTTGTGCCTAGAACAGCTCTATCACAACCCCCGCTCATCATTAACGCCCGTCGTGTCGCCATCGATTACCTCGATCAGTGATTCTTAAGCTGGGTGTCCGGACAAACTGGCGGCCGCGGAAATTTATAGGGATAAATAAAGCAAAAAAAAAAAAAGTAATGTGCTAGAATGTGAGTGAGGAGAGGAATGTGCTAGAATGTGAGTGAGGAGAGGAATGTGCTAGAATGTGAGTGAGGAGAGGAATGTGCTAGAATGTGAGTGAGGAGAGGAATGTGCTAGAATGTGAGAGAGGAGAGGAATGTGCTAGAATGTGAGTGAGGAGAGGAATGTGCGGGGCTCACAGCTGGCTGCAGAGAGGGACACTTTAGTGGGAAAAAGTGCTAATGTGCCACACATTCAGCTCTGTGCTAGGGATATGTATCAAGATGCTGCTATTTCCTCCCCATCACAGAGCTGAAATTCTCAGTTGGGCCCATTTCTGCCCGAGGCGTATGTATGAATCTTGTTAATCTTGTTTCTCAGATTGGTGGCTGCTCTCTTCGGATTTGAGGTTAACACATCCGACACTGAATAGATTTAGGGGCTTTTTCGAGATCCGCCGATTGGGCCGTCTTCAGCGAAATTCTCAATTGAAGTCATTGGCGGAATATGGAATGGGCCCCTTTGATTGATAGAGTATAGACCCCCATTTTAATTGTTATATTAATCTGGCTATTTGCTCCTCTAGCTTTTCCTATAACCAGAAATGGTGCAGCTGGAGAATCAACACGGGAGATTCACTCAAGTCCATTGTGGGGTAACGCACCAGATCTGGGGTTAGCTGTCAGTCACCGAAAAGGAAGTGACCACCAGATCGGGTTTATTAACCCTGCAACGCACCTTATGCATCGCCCCCACTTGGGGCCCAGCGCCATTGATATAACATGTTTTGCATCTGTCTCTTCTGACCGTGGGTGTCGGAGTTGTATCCCAGGCTGCGGGCCATTACCAGGTTATTTCATTAGCGCTACCTTTTTTTTTGTTGTTTCCCCCAAATCAGAGTGACAGAGTAGATGAGGTGGAAAAAAGACATACGTTCATACTTTATCCTATATCCGTACTTTATATATATATATATACTTACAGTATATTGATCCAGAGGAAGGCAAACAGAAACCCCCAGTGACACATTATCTAATGATATTTCATATGGGGGGAAATAAATTACTTCCTGACTCGAAACATTGGCAGTCAGATTACTCCCTGGATCAACATCCTTCCCACGTTTACTTATTTGGTATATCCCTGTATACCTTTCCTTTCTAAAAACATGTCCAACCTTTTTTTTGAACAAATCTATTGTATCTGCCATCACAGTCTCCATGGGTAATGAATCCCACATTGTAACTGCCCTTACTGTATAGAACCCTTTCCTTTGTTGCTGGTGAAATCTCCTTGACCTACCGACCTAAAGTGACTGAATAAAGGATCCCTGTTCAATGTGCTCTGAAACTGCACCCCAGGGTCCGGGAAAACTTTATCTCCATTCATATGAATGTAGAAAATATTTGTACCGCCATAAAAAAAAAGACAGATGTTAATAAAATAAAAAGCATAAAGGAGCAGCAAAAAGTAACAGCAATTAAAAAAAAAACATGTTGGATGCAACCGGCTTTTCCTGCTGCCTTCAATGTTACGCTGCACTTTACTTTTTTAAGTATTTAGAGAGTTACCAATTTAATTGATGCATTATCCAGTCACTTTCTGCAGAAACGGAGAGAATAAACCCCATTTCTTGCAGCTGCCACTATATCTTTTGAGAATGTATTTATAAACTCCGCGCTCCTCCCGGGAATTACCGGCTGCTGGAGAGTAAAAAGCCGGATGTATTCTACAGATGTGCAATATTTGTATTATTCGCTTCTGCTTTCAGGACTGCAGAACCGCAGAGAAAGTGTGAGCCCAAGCAGCGTGGATTTAATGGGACTGCCGCTGTATCCACGGATGGGGTTTCCACGCGGTCCTTTATATAGAGGGGGGGTGAGGTCACTCATATTTGTACAATGTGCACTGCACTCTGGTTTCACTAACCAACCTTGAACTCCTGATTCAGGGGTCGACTTGTGCATCTCCCCTAATGTACGGCCTTCTGTACATGGAGGTAATTGACCACTTAGCAGTAAGCCGTCTATTCTCTTCCCAGGTACCTGTACTGTTATTTATTCCTCTCTTTCCATTTTGTCTGCATGTAAAGCTGCCACGCTTACCTTGATGGAGCGTTAAACAGATTATCAATCAAGGGCAAACGGCTGTAAGCGCAGGAGGAGAGGAGAGGCAGAGGGGGACCGCGGAGAGACGGGAGAATAGATCAGAGGGAGAGACGGAAGGAGAGAGGCAGGAGGACTAGATAGGAGAGAGAAGGTGGAAGAATAGAGGGGGGGAAATGGAAGGAGAGTTACAATGGAAATAAGGGAGAGGGGTGGCAGAAGAAGGAGGAGGAAATACGAATGGAAAGAGGCAAAGAAGGAAGAGGAAGGAGGCATTGGGAGATGGAGTAAAGGAGACGAGAGGAGGAAAGGACAGAGTAATAGCACAACGAACATGGAAAGGATGAGAGACGCTGGCAGACCAGCAGAGAGACTCTGTAAAGCCTCTTCCCTGGGCCAGCAAAGATTTGACTCCCAATCATTTAGATGGGCCGGATTTCTTCTCTAGCACAGGGAAGACGCTTCCCCCACTTTATTGGTTAGAGAGCGGAGAGAGAAGCGGGAGAGGGCTATTCAGAGGTGGGGAAGGGAGAAGACTAAATAGAGAGGTGGGAGGGAGACGAAAGAAACGTAGAAGAGAAAATAACATGTATAAGAGGGGGAGAGAAGCAAGCGTGATTGAGAGAGAGAAGTGGAGCGAGAGAGCAAAGTGTGATGTGAGAGAGAGAGGAAGGAGGGGATGACCGCCACAGAAGAAAACAAATAGAAATAAGTCTTTTCATGACGCCGGGCACTTTCCTCACGTCCCAGTCCTCGGAGCCCACTGGCCAGAAGCCGATTTCCATCAGCCCCAAATGAGATGGATGTGTAGATACCAACAAGATGAGCCATTGAGCAGCCGCATGGCCTAAGCTAATGTGACAGGTGCGCGTATCAGCTTAAAGTGATGGGCAGTTTAGTAACAGGAGGGACCTGGGAAGATCAGCGAGTCAAAAGATAAAACACCAAAATGAGAACAGGCTGTTCCATCTTATTACCCGCACTTCCCGGGCCCTGTGCTTGTGATATGTCGGAAGAAAGAGACACGTTTGCACTGAATTGTGGTTAACATTAACCCTTTCCTTGGCACCTGATAACCAAGTCCCTGTGAGTGCTTATAGATTGTGTGCACTTACTGCAAACTATTTCCCTGTATTCGAATGAAGTGCTGAGTACATCGTCGGCGCTGCGTAAATAATATATTACACACATATATACAATGGCCCGTACTGCGGCTCTCTGCTACAGAGCAAGATCTGGAACGCGCATGCGCCCCCCCCCCCCCCCCATCTCCGTATGTTTGGCAATATGTCACGTATATAGTAGCCTCCTCGTGGTATATAAAGTATGCAGAATAGGCAGCACTTCCTTGAGGGGATCTCAGAACAGTATGTGAGTGATGGGGCGCAGGGAACAACGGAGAGACCCATAATCCCCCCCAAGAAAAATGTAGAATACAAAGTGTGTTCCCAGCACTCTGTATTCCTCGTGGTAAAGCTTCCACTCTGCTAATGTTAGATTGTGTTTGCTGCGCTGTGTTGTTCATTGTTTGTATGCACACACTGTACAGTCCTTGTAGGTTTTTGTGATACACAACACAAGACTTGTGTACATTGTGTATCTACACAACCAATACAGCTCCTGGAATTTTGAACTGCTTTGCAACAGTCTAAACAGCGGTGTACATTGTGGGACTAATAAGGATTAAGAAATGAGGGCGAGTGGCACCGTTCCCCAATAATGAACGTATTTCTCCGTATAACGACACTCGCCTTCCTTCTTGGAAAAAGACCTTCTCCCCAATTCCCCATGCACTAGATCTGATTCTTTAAGCAAATAGCATTATGAGCAGAGGGAGGGCGGGCTTTATTCTGATGGATGGGGTCGGCTGTCCCAGCACCGTTATTCAGTTAACGTTTTATCAAGATCCAGCATGAAGCTCCCAGACTGAGGGCCAGACTCTGTGGGACACGGGTTATGGCCATAAACCTCCCCGATAAATCACGAGTGTCAAGTAGTATTAAAGCAGTCTGTCCTAACCAGAGAGTGGCAGTGCTATATTCTTTCACTAACTGGTTTATTTACCCTGGCACTTTCCAGCTCTCCTTCACCTGCTGTTTATAACTCTGTGCAAACATACGCCGCCATTAACCCATGTAATGCCTATCCAAGACATGTCCCACAACAATGTCCTCCAAGACATGTCCCCCAACATGTCCCCCAGCATGCCCCCAACATGTCCCCCCAACATGTCCCCAACATGTCCGCACCACAAGCATGTCCCACAACATGTCCCACAACATGTCCCACATGTCCCATCCAAGACATGTCCCACAACATATCCCACATGTCCCACAACAATGTCCTCCAAGTCATGTCCCCCACAATATCCCCAACATGTCCCACAACATGTCCCAACTGTCCCCACAACAATGTCCTCCAAGACATGTCCCCCAACATATCCCCCAACTGTCCGTCCACATTCGGTCGGATTCACGCCTTGGAAGGCACTCATTGACCGGGAGTGTGTATACTCATTGACCGGGAGTGTGTATACTCATTGACCGGGACATGTCCCACAACAATGTCCTCCAAGACATGTCCCCCAACATGTCCCCCAACATTTCCCCCAACATGTCCCCCAGCATGTCCCCCAACATGTCCCCCAACATGTCCCCCAACATGTCCCACAACATGTCCCACAACATGTCCCACAACATGTCCCACATGTCCTCCAAGACATGTCCCACAACATATCCCACATGTCCCACAACAATGTCCTCCAAGTCATGTCCCCCAACATATCCCCCAACATGTCCCACAACATGTCCCACATGTCCCACAACAATGTCCTCCAAGACATGTCCCCCAACATATCCCCCAACTTGTCCCACATTCGGTCAGGATTCACGCCTTGGAAGGCACTCATTGACCGGGAGTGTGTATACTCATTGACCGGGAGTGTGTATACTCATTGACCGGGAGTGTGTATACTCATTGACCGAGAGTGTGTATACTCATTAACCGGGAGTGTGTATACTCATTAACCCGGATTGTGTACGCTCATTAACCGGGAGTGTGTATAACGCAGACATCTCACTCACTGAACTCACCGTTTGGTTCACTCAATGGAAGCCAGTCTTACTGATTAAAATGTTTGTTTTGGGGGGCAGGGGGGCTCATTTATAAGTTTTAAGCCTCTGATTGGGGGGATGACCCCAGACCCCTCCCACAATTACTTTCACTACCATCCTTCCCATGTCCTCAGTCCCTCCACTTGTCTCCTCCAGTTTGAATGGTAGTGCTCCCAGTGTGGACGCGCCGATCACTCCGGCTGAACCCTCTCCAAATACAACATATCCTCCGGGCTGTCGGGCACACACACTTCTCCTTTAGCCAGTTAATGGCCAGAGGGGCATGGATCAGTAGCTGCAACTCCAGCCATGTTTGCTAAGCTGCGAGGCGCCCAACTGCCTATTCCAGTGTACGAGACATTTAGGTGCTGAGCATCACTTAGTAGATATGCCCCCCGATGAGTTTCCACAAACTGAGCTTTGAAGTATGTTTTTTCAAACTGACAAACGGCTAAGAGCCTCGGTCTGCACTTATCTGCCTCCCCTGGGCCATGTTTCCTGTTTTATTAGCCTGCAGGCACTAGATGGAGTTACGTTGCCAGCACAGCGCTGAGCACACTCCTGTCCGCACATTACAGATCTGAATTCCATGGAATGCACAGAACAGTGTCGTCATTCCGGTTCTGGGAGAGGCAGTAACGGCTCGGAAACAGGCCTGCATCATTACTCCTTTACGCTGAGTACTCAGCATTAGTACTCGCTGCTCCTGGCATTAATACCAGAGCTGAATCCTGGCACACAGGAGCTGACATTGCTAGTTTTTGAGTATCAGGCTATTTTACCGTGGGTGTTTGAGCTGGGGATTTGGGAAGGGTACGCACAGCGCAGGGGGAGGGGGGTGGGGAGGGGGAGGGGGGGGGGATTGGGGAGGGGATGCACAGCGCAGGAGGAGGGGATTTGGGAGGAGATGCGCAAGGGGTGGGGATTTGGGAAGGGGACGCACAGCGCAGGAGGAGGGGATTTGGGAAGGGGATGCACAGCTCAGGAGGAGGGGATTTGGGAGGAGATGTCAGCGCTGGGGGAGGGGATTTGGAAGGAGATGTCAGCGCAGGGGGAGGGGATTTTGGAGGGGATGTACAGCGCAGGGGGAGGGGATGTACAGCGCAGGGGGAGGGGATTTGGGAGATGTACAGCGCAGGGGGAGGGGATTTGGGAGGAAATGTACAGCGCAGGGGGAGGGGGGTGGAGCGTATTTAAGCAAAATGAATGTTCGATTCGGGTATTTCAGGCTCTGGGTAACAGTTCTGCATCACATGACAAAGTGAATGTGCTTTGCACTGCGTTTCCTGGCACTGAAATCAGACGCAGTACCACTGCTTTTTAAAGTGCACTTTCTCCAATGGATTTCTTCCCTCAGTTCATGCCGGTGTAAGATTTTGCCGCGATGGTCTGATGTGTTTTCCGTGGACCTGCAGCCCCCACGTTAATCTGCTGGTGCTTTGTCGCCTTTCAGCTGGTGCTGTTTGCAGGAAAACTCAACACCATCGCCGCTATCGCAGCCGTTTTCTTCCTGCTGGTGTACGCCGCCGTGGACCTCGCTTGCCTGGCACTGGAATGGGCGTCTGCTCCAAACTTCAGGTAAGCCTGAGAGACAACGTGCCACCCATACCTGCCTGGGGGATAAACCCGTCCTCGTGCTTCCCTGCGGTCAGCCTTGCACGGACTCACATCTCCCAGCTCACTCAGACCACATGTGTCCCGACACTTACACAAAGTAGCAGAACTGGTAGACAATTCTTTGGCAGATGGTGACCAGGCTCGGAAAATACTATTTTAGAGAGGATCACACCGTACCTGTAATAAGAACAGCCTGGGGGGCGGCTGTGGCAAGAAAAGTCCTTGATTTATATAAATGAAAGACTTGAAACTTGTTTCCAAATAATTAGATTGTAAGCTCTTCGGGGCAGGGACTCCTTCTCTTAAATGGTACTTTTATGTCTGAGGCGCTTATTCCCATTATGTGTTATTTGTATTATTTGTTATTTATATGATTGTCACATGTATTGCTGCTGTGAAGCGCTATGTACATTAGCCCTTCGCGGTCCAATTAATTTTCACTAAGTGTGCCAGCAGGTCTAATTTAATTTTCGGGGAAAAAACACATACAGCTCAACCCCATTATAGCGCGATCCGCTTATACCGCGTTATTATTATAATATTATAATATTGACCGATTTAAAAAAAAACGCACACTGCACACACTCACAGCACACTGCACACTGCACACTGCACACACACACTGACACACTCACAGCACACTGCGCACACTCACAGCACACTGCGCACACTCACAGCACACTGCACACACTCACAGCACACTGCACACACTCACAGCACACTGAACACACTCACAGGACACTGCACACACTCACAACACACTCAGCACACTGCACACTGTGCACACTCACAGCACAAGGCGCACACTCACAGCACACTGCACACACTCACAGCACACTGCACACACTCACAGCACACTGCACACACTCACAGCACACGTCTCAGGTCCGGTACTGCGTCAGGCCCAGAGAAGCACGTCTCAGGTCCGGTGCTGCGTCAGGCCCAGAGAAGCACGTCTCAGGTCCGGTACTGCGTCAGGCCCAGAGAAGCACGTCTCAGGTCCGGCGCTGCGTCAGGCCCAGAGAAGCACGTCTCAGGTCCGGCGCTGCGTCAGCCCAGAGAAGCAAGTCCAGGTCCGGACGCTTGCTGCGTTCCGGCCCAGAGAAAGCACGTCTGGGTCCGAGCGCTGCGTCAGGCCCTAGAGAAATGTAGGGTTGTTGCTGATTTAACGAGGCAGTCTCGCAGCACTTTAAAATAAATAATTTATTTTTTTTAATATACGTCGCCTTTGATTACCTTTATTGAAAATGTATTACCTAAGCTGCCGATTGATTAGTTCTCTGTGATCATCAGCAAAGATCCAGCTTCCAAGGGTTCACAAAATGGCTGCCTTTCAGTTTCAGTCAATCCTTCAGTTAGAGTAACTCAGCAGCTACAATGTATCTCCTGATATTACTAAGGTAACATTATCAATTGTTACAGTTCGCAGCTCAACTGCTGGGAATATTGGCAACAAATTATCACAAACAGAAAGTGTTACAAAGATCTTGCACTGCTGGGGAGGTGGGCTAAAGCCTGATCTAGAAATCACAGGATGCTCAGTATATTAACATTAATTAATCATGGCATTAGAGTTGAATTTAAAAAAAATAGTACATCTTATCTAATATTACAGAACTGATTTATAAAAAAAACAAAACAACCCCACATGTCGGATTGTACATGGGATGCTCCTCGCATGAGACTTTCTTACAAACTCTGCGCATTACAATTTCATTCACAAGGTTGTCCATTAAACGGTATGTGTGTATGTAATCCTGGAGCCAGACATACACACCTGATCTCACCCACGCCTCCCTGCCATCTCTTCCCTGTCATTGTTTTAACCCTCTCATTTTAATATGACTAACCTTAAAACTCACCCCACAAAGCATCCCAACAGCCTGCGCTCGTGGCTACTGTCCCACCACCGTCACTACCTACCACCCATTGTGCCCAAGCACTGCCATCTCCTGCACTTATTCCCTCACCTGGTTCTCTGTAACTCTCCCATCATACCACTTAGATTGTAAGCTTTCGGGGCAGGATTTCCTTTCCTATTGTCTGATTTTGCTGCACTTATTGTATAATTATATTCCCTGTATGTATTCTTTGTGAAGCGCTGAGTACACTTTGGTCGCTATATAAATCAAGACATACAATACAGTGTGTGTATGTATGTAGTGGTATGTATGTATGTATGTATGTTTGTGTGTGTATGTATGTAGGTGTGTGTGGAGTATGTGTGGATGTATGTGTGTATGTATTGATGTGTATGTATGGTCTGGATGTATGTTTGTGTGTATGTAGCGTATGTATGTGTGTATGTAGCGTATGTATGTATGGTATGTGTGTATGTAGCGTATGTGTATGTATGGTGTAGGTATGTGTGTATGTAGGTATGTAGGTATGTGTGTATGTGTGTATGATGATGTGTGTATGTAGCGTATGTATGTGTGTATGAGGTATGTATGTATGTGGGCAATCTAATAACTACTTCTTCTGGGAAAGGGTAACTGTTGCAGGCAGTGATACTTTTAATGGTCAACAAAAGAGTTGCATACATGTACTTTTGCGTGGTGTACTTTTTACACGTGAGGTTTGGGAAGCTCCCCTCACACAGTGCTGGGGGCCATAACTATGAACGCATTGAATGCGCGTGTTCTGTTAGCAGCAGAATCCCCTTATTCCAGGGAAAAACCTAACTATAAGAGCAGAATACTGCATTTCTGAGACGTGGGCATGATCTAGTTGAGTAACATGGCATTAGAACCATCTTGTAGCACAAGGGCTCAGGATAAATGTTTTGTTGACTATGGGTGGTTATTCATAAACTATAATAGTGCCAATTGGGGCACTATTGCTCGGAAACCGCTAGGAAGTTAAATGAGTTTCTGTATGATACAATTGGCCCCGATCAGCACATCATGATTTTCATAAATTAACCCCCTAGTCAGGAGTGGCCACCAACAGGTCAAGTTTAAGCAATCCGTTCAGCACAGGTGGCTAATCAGTGGCTCAGTCAAAGAATGAGCCACTTGTGCTAAGCTGGAAATTCCTTAAAACCTGATCTGTTGGTGGCCCTGCCTGCAGGACTGGAGTGGGCCCGCCCCCTGCGCTATGGTGTCCAAGGGACACCAGCTTTTGTGCTGTACAGACAACCCTTTTCATCTCTTCTTGTCCGTGTATCATTAAAAGTGGCCCCGGCTTTGCCCGTTGGACAGCTTGAGATTTGGGGCTTAGATGTGGAGGAATGAACACGTTACGTCAGAAATATGTGAACTTCTGCACGGATCCTTTTTAAGTGAGAACCCCGACAAGTTCTGTCCGCGGCCTAAACACCGCGGGGCCTAAACACCGCGGCCTACACTAAACACCGCCGACTAAAACAGCGACCAAACACGCAAAAACTAAACACCGCAAATAAACACCGCGACTAAACCACCGCAACTAAACACCGAACCTAAACACCCCAAACCCTAACACCGCACGGCCTAAACACCACAGCAGAAATACACAGCGAAACACCGCGACCTAAAAACACCGCGGCCCTCTCTAAACACTCGAGGCCCTAAACACCGACAACGCCTAAAACACCGCGGCATAAACACCCGCGGCACCCTAAACACCGCGGCTAAAACACGCGACAAACAAACCCGAGAATCAGTTCCTCAGAAAACAATGAGGAATAACAAAAAGAGGATCCATCACTCCCGATGCACTCCACGTCATTCACCCTAACCCTTTTCACTTTCCTTACGCCCCCCCCACCCAACTTCTTATCTCTGTTTCCCTCCTATTCCATTCCACTCTCTTCTCGATAATTCTTCCTCACTTTTCCCGTTTCCCCATTTTATCTCCCCTCAAGAGCTCCCGCACTCCCCCTCCGCTTTCCGGCCTATTCCTCCTTATTTTTTTTCCTTCGCGCCCTCCGATTTCTCTTTTTTTCCTCCCTGCCACCCTCTCACTAACACCGCGGCCTAAAAAAACCCCACCGCGCCCTAAAAAACCGCGAACCTCCTAAAACACCGACAAACTAATAAAAACACCCGCCAAACTAAAACACCGCAAAATAAACAACGCAAATAAACACCGCGACCTAAACACCGCGACCTAAACACCGCGGCCTAAACACCACGGCCTAAACACCGCGGCCTAAACACCGCGGCCTAAACACCGCGGCCTAACACACCGCGGCCTAACACACCGCGGAGTAAACACCGCGGAGTAAACACCGCGACCTAAACACCGCGAACTAAACACCGCGGAGTAAACACCGCGACCTAAACACCGCGACCTAAACACCGCGACCTAAACACCGCGGAGTAAACACCGCGGCCTAAACACCGCGACCTAAACACCGCGACCTAAACACCGCGGCCTAAACACCGCGGCCTAAACACCGCGGCCTAAACATCGCGACCTAACACACCGCGGCCTAAACACCGCAACCTAAACACCGCGGCCTAAACACCGCGGGCTAAACACCGCGGCCTAAACACCGCGGCCTAACACACCGCGACCTAAACACAGCGAACTAAACACAGCGACCTAAACACCGCGGCCTAACACACCGCGGCCTAAACACCGCGACCAGCGATGTACATTAAATGTATGACACTTTATTCCGGAGCTCCTTACACCTGACGCAGACACCCCGTCTCTAGACGCTGCCCGGAGGGCGATGCGCGGCGTTCCTCTTATTCCCAGCGCGGCCCTCGCTCTGCCAGTGATTCCCTTACATCCGAGGGGGCACTTTCTTTTCTTCCTTTGCATTTGCCCTTCAAACAACACCCGTACCTACTCCTCCCCTGGCAGAGACTGATACTTACACCAAATGTATTAAAGTCGTCCCTGCTTGCATCTGATTTCCGTGGCAGCCTGCCAGGGATCCCTTCATTTCCATTAGTGGTAATTAACTAACGAGAGGGACAGAGCAGCTCCAGGCAGCGCTTGCCGAAGGCTCTCTATCCTGGAGGTAACGCACGTGACCTGTTACATGCAGACCCCTCTGGCTGCGAAAGGGAAATAATAGGATATGATAAATGTTTTATAGTAACTAGTCTGTGAGCTACTTGTTGATAACGCCACATTTACTGTCCAAAAAAAGTATCCATTTCTTCCAAAGGGATTTTTCATGTTTAATAACGGACATGTTATATAAACGGGCGAGAACACGTTTGGGAACCCCTAAGGATTTTCCATATTTCAAACCTAAAATGTTATTAGATCTTAATCTACGTCCTAATAATAGCTGAAGATAACCTGATCAAATGACACAAAAACATGATACATTTTCAACTTTTATTTAACCACAACTGATTCAAGATTCAATATCCGCGTGTGACAAAGTAAGTTACCCCTTTAGATTCAGTACCTGGTGGCGCCCCCTTTAGATTCAGTACTTGGTGGCGCCCCCTTTAGATTCAGTACCTGGTGGCGCCCCCTTTAGATTCTGTACCTGGTGGCGCCCCCTTTAGATTCAGTACCTGGTGGCGCCCCCTTTAGATTCAGTACCTGGTGGCGCCCCCTTTAGATTCAGTACCTGGTGGCGCCCCCTTTAGATTCAGTACCTGGTGGCGCCCCCTTTAGATTCAGTACCTGGTGGCGCCCCATTTAGATTCAGTACCTGGTGGCGCCCCCTTTAGATTCAGTACCTGGTGGCGCCCCCTTTAGATTCAGTACCTGGTGGCGCCCCCTTTAGATTCAGTCCCTGGTGGCGCTCCCTTTAGATTCAGTACCTGGTGGCGCCCCCTTTAGATTCAGTACCTGGTGGCGCCCCTTGACCAGCAATGACTTCAACTGCGCGTGTCCTGTAACTAACTGCTGGTCAGTCTCTCACATCGGGTTTGAGGAATTTGGGTCCATTCCTCCTTACAGAACTGCTTCAACTCTGTGACATTTGAGGGCTTCCTTGCATGGACAGCTCGCTCCAGATCCTGCCGCAACATTTTGATGGGGTATATGTCCGGACTTTGCCTAGGCCATTCTGAAATGCAGAATTTCTTCTTCTGCAGCCGTTCTTTTGTAGATCTGCCTGTATGTTTAGGGACATTGTCTTGCTGCATGACCCACTTTCGCTTCAGCTCACAGACGGATGGCCTGACCTTCTCCACCAGATTCTTGATACAATGCAGAATTCATGGTTGTGTCAATGATGAAAATCCATCCAGGTCCTAAGGCAGCAAAGCCGCCCCAAACCGTCACACTCCCACCCCCATGCTTGACGGTTGGGAAGAGGTTCTTCTGTTCGAACGCAGTGTTTGGTTTTCACCAAACATAATGTTTCTTATTAAGGCCAAAAAGTTCTACCTTTCATTCGTCTGTCCAGAGAGCATTGTTTCAGATGTCAGGTGGATCATTTATGTGCTCTGGCGAAATTCAGATGGGCAGCAATGTTCTTTTTAGAGAGCAGTGGTTTCCTCCTGGCTATCCTCCCATGAAGAACATTCAGATCCTTGGATGTTATTCTGGGGTTCTTTCTGACTTCCTGGGTGATTTGCCGGTTTGTTCTTGGTGAGATTTTGGTAGGACGACTAATCCTGGGTAGAGTGACTGAGGTCTTTGAACTTTCTGCATTTGTTCTATATCAGTGGATTGGGGGAGCCCCAAATCTTTAGAAATTGTCTTGTAACCCTTTCTAAACTGATGAGGATCAATAACGGCTTTTGTGAGGTCCTCAGAGATTTCTTTTGATTGCGGCATGACGTGTTTCCACACACCTGTACGGTGAAGACCAAACTCACAAAGTTCCTGATATTTATATAGGGTGGGGCCTCCCAAACTCACACCTGAAGATCTACCTAATTATTTAAACACCTGATTCTAATTAGCCCCTTTAATTTAGCTGATAAAACCAGGGTTTCACTTACTTTTGCCCATACCCTGACTCTTAATTACTCATTGTTTGTCTAATTCATACATCATTTTGTTTCAAAAGACATGGAATTGGTTAATATAAACCCTATTGGATATTTAATAAAAGACGGGTTTTGATTCAAGAAGGTTATCATGGAAAAACGATAGAATTTCACTAATTACCATTGGGATTCACAATATGTGTATATTTATCTTTATCTTCTTCAGACCTTGTCCATACGGTTCTGGAATAAGGCCACCTTAGTGATCCCAGCCAAATTAGAAGCAGGACACTACGGATTTCTCCAAAAACAAAACTATTTATTTAGCGAATGTTCCAACGTTTCGGCAGATACAACTGCCTATCTCCAGTGTAGTGGCCAGGTCGTATCTGCCGCAACGTCGGAACATTGGCTAAATAAATCGTTTTGTTTTTGCAGAAATCAGTAGTGCCCTGCCTCTAATTTGGCTTGCTGACTTTGGACTACAGCCAGAGTTTCCCTGAGCCCGGAGCCGGTGATTATTTCGTTATATATATTACTTTGGGTGTGCAGCAGATATCTCGTGTATTCCATTGACTCGCAATGATCCTCCAGGTACTGCAGTCACAAGCCCGTCTTCTCCACGCTGCTACAACACAGTTTCTAATTTCATCCTCCTATGTTATTTTTAGTCATCGTCTTAGTCCTTTGATATCGCTTGTTACCCGCCCAGTCTCCTGCTTCTGAACCTACTTATTCTCTTTCTTGCTTTTTGAGAAATGCCCATAATATATTTCTTCATACCTTTGAGTTGTCTGAATCTTTCGAATTATCTTCCAAGTTTCACATCCATGCGTGAGCCCGGGCAGGATACACTGGTCACATCCATGCGTGAGCCCGGGCAGGATACACTGGTCACATCCATGCGTGATCCATGCGTGAGCCCGGGCAGGATACACTGGTCACATCCATGCGTGAGCTCGGGCAGGATACACTGGTCACATCCATGCGTGAGCCCGGGCAGGATACACTGGTCACATCCATGCGTGCGCCCGGGCAGGATACACTGGTCACATCCATGCGTAAGCTCGGGCAGG